>DWQW01002017.1:0-29276 GCA_018249695.1 Heliconius erato demophoon
GCTGTGTTAGGTGTAAAATTGAAACAGTGTGAAGTGTGGAGCGTTTGAAGCGTGTATTTGTGAAAGTGTAACAATAAATAGTGATCGTATAGTGCTACCTTTTATTTCTCCTCCTGACATTCTGACACACGGTTCCAGAGATACAGTCTGGTGATAGACGGACAGACACGCAGTGGAGTCTTAGTAATAAAATTTTATCATTTTACCCTTTGGATTACTGGAGTGGAGAATAAAAATAATCTAATAAGTAGCAAATTAATATATGTTAAAATTGAAATTTTAAATTTGCATATAGCTATCTATACAGCACTTTTAATGACTTTAAATGTTTTTTTTAGTTTTATATAGTTATCCCGCATATATAAGGAATTTAGTGTTAAGACACTCAATTTTTTATTTTTCATTCTAAGGGGTGGAACTCAACGTCACTCTTTATTTTGTTACTAGTGTTAGGAAATGAAAATAATTCTTTCCCCGGCGATGTTGTGCCGCTACGTCACGTTGGCCTCTTCCAAACATTTATTACTTTTTTCAAAATGTTAACTTAGAAATAACTCTTTACTAGCCATTAAAACGAGAACTTCGGGAACACAAACCCAGACCATCTTATCTCAGAGTGCGGAGACTTTTATGATTAAACTTTGGACACTTTCTAAGTGCCTGTTCTGTAAAATATAAGATTTTACGTTCTAAAAGGAAATACCTTCAAGATATTTTAGTTAGACCTAGTAATGGACTTTGAAATTGTACAGTTATAAGAATATATAACGTTTTATGACAGTAATAGATATTTTAAACATTAGAAAATTTGCAGAAAAAAAATATAGCAAAGTGATTTATCACTATTATTTTCCACTCTTTTCTTTGATATGATAAATATTGAATATTTATAGTGGTTGAGGCTAAATATTTATATAGACACACCAATAATATATTTTGAAATCACTAAACCATAATATCACATTTGGAATGAGTTTTTATTCTGATAATTGTTGTTTTATTATTTCTTATGTATTTTTATTATTTTTATTTAAACTTTCTTTGATAATTGATGTAAATTATTAATTGCCCAAAACTGTGATTTTGAATGACCAACAAATCAATTTACAGCCAGCGTTTAATCTTTAATTAGCAAATACCTACTATAGTTCTAATACAATTTGACAAACTAAACAAATTGGTTATTGTTGGCAAAATAAAAAACCCTAGAGGCCGATCACCGAATATAATGGTCGTCGCGGAACAGTAGGAAAGCATTTGTCAGTAGTCCTGATGATAGATAGTTCGATTGCAATTCGGAGAAATGATTCGCTCTGGTAGAAGGAAAAGCATGGTGTTGAGTTCCGCCACTTAACACACAATGCCTCGAAAATGTAACAAATTGGGAAAATTGGATGGTGGAAAATGGAGTATTCTATACTGACTTAAGGTAGCTCAAAAAGCGTCTATATTTAAAGCATTCTATTATTTTTTATACCACATCCTGAATATCACACTTGGTTACTATTACAAATCTATTTCTATCAACTTTCAACTTAAAGACCTCACTTTTAAACTTAATTTAATATTAATGATTTTTTAGTCTTTTTTGCGTAGACACTTTTTAAAAAAAATGACAAGGTCACCTGTTTTCATCCCATTAGTTCCATTTTTGTAATTCTATTTATCCGGTTCCTTTAAAAAATAGTAAATTATCACTCCTACACTCACTCAAGGAACCAATATGCCGTTTATCTTCTTAAGCTGCATAGTATCGGCTGCACGTTGTCTGTCATTCATACAGTATATTACATACATACATCACTTCTTCACATCTTTTCCCACAAAGACTACCTTTATGCTATTATATGAATAAATAAATAAATCAGCTTCACGATGTATCCCGCACACAGCAGGGTAGGCAGAGGGAACCTAGTGTTAAGACACTCCGTTCCCCACTTTCTGCCGAATTCTGGAGGCACTGCGTGTTGAGTGGCAGAACTCAACGCCGCGCTTAACCTCGACACCAGAGCGAAGGAATGGAAATATAAATTTAAGTAAATATTTCATCTCCTCGAGTGGGGATCGAACCCACAACCAGTCGGTTTCACAGTCACACCTCGTGCCGCTGCGCCACGACCGGCCATTATATGAAAATTTGAGTTATTGCATATTGAATGACGGATCCCAATATCGAGTATTATTTTTTAAGCGTACTTATTTATATCCGTACCTAGCAAAATTTGAACCTACACTCATCATATTTACCATAAACTTACGTACAGCTTTATATTGTAACGTAAATACATATATAACCATTTTTTTAAAGCATCACGCTGTATCCCGCATGTGGCATTACCATGCTGCCTACAGGTAGGAGGGAACTGGAACCCAAGTACTAAAACACTCTGTTCCTATTAAGACATTTCAAAAATTCTACTGTTCGTCGAATCCAGAATTTTAAAGAAACTGGACAGAAATTATGTGTAGAGTTTCGGAACTCAACGTCGCACTTTGCCTCGACACCAGAGCAAGTTAATGAAATCCATCCATCTATTTCCTCGAGTGGGAATCGAATTTCACACTTAGTGTGCGACTTTAAACGCGACAGGCCTAAGCCTGTGCGCCACGACTGGCCTCAGAGACCACACATACAGCGTATCATTGATCTACCATGTAACTTAAATTGTATTAAGCGTTTAATCAAAGCTTATATAGCTTATAGTTCCACATTGTATCTTTGCAAAGGCAAGCCTACACAAAAGATGAAAAGTCAATAGAGCCTTCCAAGGTGTCCATTGTTCAGATATAAATGCAATTATAGTTAAATAGCCTGATTTTTACATAATAGGAGTAGAAATAGTTAAAGCTAATGTAAAATTGCAATTATTAGGTTTTAATATATGTATATTTTTTAAATATTTTTAAACATTTTTACAGTGTTATTCCACACTTAGGAAAGAAAAATACTTATTAAGAAAACGTAGCGGAATTTGAACCCGCGCCTTTTTGGAAACCGTCCAATTCATTGGTAATTATTATACATTTTCTTAATAAGTATTTTATTTTAATTTTCAGTATTTTTTTTGATTAACTTTAATATTTCTTTATTATAATGCAATTTTTTGGTTTATGGAAGAGCTAGAACTTCCATGGGCATTCTGTTTATGCTATTTTCGTCATAGATAAATTTATAAAAATAATACATGGAAACATAAATAACAATCGTTATATCTTTCATATATATTTATAACATTTTTAATGGAACCTAAAAGAACATGTGAATACATGTTCTTACAATGTAATAAAAACATATCCAATCTCTTATTATTCTGGTCATCGTGGCCCGGTGGCATAAGATTGGTAATGAGGCAAAGTGCGACGTTGAGTACCGCCACTAATCATGCAATACCTCGGGAATTCGATGTAAAGTGGTTAACAGAAGTGTTTTAATGGGAATGGAGTTTCTTAACCAGAGGCATTTTGAGGTCAGTCGTGGCGCAGAGGCACGAACTGTGACTGTAAAACCGACTGGTTGTGGGCTCGTTCCCCACTCGAGAAGGTGAAATATTTACTTAAATTTATATTTCCATTTTCCTCGCTCTAGTGCCGAGGTTAAACGCGACGTTGAGTTCTGCCACTCAACACGCAATGTCTCCAGAATTCGGCAGAAAGTGGGGAACGGAGTGTCTTAACACTAGGTTCCCTCTCCTACCCTGCTGTATGCAGGATACAGCATGAAGCTGAGTAACACTATTGTTAAGAACCTGGGAGCCTATGCTCCCAGGTTTACTCTCCCTACCCTACTATGTGCAGGATACAGCGTAAATAAAAAAAATCTATTCTATTTCTCTGTATATCCTCTAGTAAAAAGAAGAAAACAGAGTGATATATTGATCCTCTTGTCTTGAGTGTATTGATCTTGAGTGCTGCTCAACCCCGCTTAAATATGAAGCATAAAAAATAAGTTACCTATGGTTTTCTTTTTTGCAAAATATTCATTAAATGAATATAATATCCGAGTTTCTCCGAGGCGTCATTAGCTTACCTTCATGTAAACGAACGAATGGCGGCCAAATTATCATATTTTGTTTTACAAAAAGATTGTAATGCGATACTTGACCCTTGAGAAAGTTATTAGAATTACAAATGACGTTTCTTTTTGAGACAATCTTGTCAGGTTAGCCATGACACATAAATTATAATTTTCTAAAAATAATAGCATATATTATTTTATATTATTTTCTCACAAAGGCGTTGAGTTCTGCCGGACTGAACGGAGTGTCTTAACACTAGGTTCCCTCTGCCTACCCTGCTGTGTGCGGAATACAGCGTGAAGCTGATTTATTTATTTATTTATTTATTTCTCACAAATATTTGTATGATAGAATATCATATGGCTTAGCGGCTAAATGGTTTGGCAAAAACGTGACTGCAAAAGCTACAGGTATGGGTTGGATTCCCACTCCGGGGGCTCCAGTTTTTAATATTTTCGCTATCTCGCTTTGTTAACACGACAAAAGGCGGCGTTGAGTGCTACCACTAAACACGCAATGCCTCCAGCAAAGCAAATGCTCCATATTCGGCGGGAGATGTAGCGCCTTAACAATATGTTCCCTCTACCTATTCTGTTATATGTGGTAAAGCTAAAAAAAATAAAATTACAAACAGTACTTTTCAGATTGTTTTTAAATTTTAGGGTTCCGTACCTTTTAAAGAAAAAGGCAAGCAATAAAGTGTTCCTTACACTTTGTTGCCTGTCCGTCTGTGTGACTGTTTGTCGGTCAAGAGTCTTTATCTCAGGAACATTTAGAGGTATCGAGTTGAAATTCAAAAGATATACTCAAATCTACGACCACTTATTTTCCTGAAAAAAATATATTTCTATATTTACTTAATAAAAAGATATGGCCGTTTATATTGCAAATAACGCATATTTCAACACTACAAGGAGAATCAAAATTAATAAGGTACATTTGCTTGACCTAAAATTCTGAAATTTGGCAACTACATGTAATAAGTACTAGTTCAGGAAAAAATCTGAAAACAATACATTTGTGGTTAAATCCCAAAAAAACAAATATATATATATGATATATTCAACTCAACGTCGTGCTTTTACCTCGTTATCAGAGCAACCAAATGAATATATCAAATACTTAATTTCCTCGAGTGGGAAGTTTAAAGCTGTATCTGGTGCGAAATTCAAGATCCAGCTTTCTGTTCACTAATAAGAATAAAAATAATTCATTTATTTTTCTTTCATTCCTTATTGGAAATTGAACCCACCGTCGCGTGAACTGGCAGACGGCCTGCTTAATTTCATATTACATGTAATTCAATGGTTTTTTTTAATGATCTAGTCTATTCTACACTTACTAAAGGATTATAAAAGGTGACTTTCTTGAGGGCCCAGCGCCTCTACGCTTTCACAGTTGAAGTTCCTTTTTAATAGTGTTTGATGATCAAAGAGGTTGTAATATGAATTTTTCATAAGAATTTTTCAAGTGTGAAAATGGAAATCGTGGGTTAAGTTTTTATTCGTAAAGCTTTTAGAAATAGCCTCTATTATAAGATGGACAGAATGTGTAATGTGATTATTTATATAGGATGGTTCTAAATTCAAATTGTACATTAGGTTTTATTAAGTATTTTTCTTTCCTAAGTGTGGAATAAGACTCTAAAAATTTTAAAATTATTTTTTTTACTTGTTAAAAAAAATATTTTTGCTTAAGTACATATATTAATTATCAGAGATATTTATATATATATATACATTTGTTAATAAGGTAAATATTTAACCTGTTGTTGACTTTGCTCACATTGAGCCTTAAACTACTAGCTTATGTCTCCCGCTTTGCTTCAACTTGAGTAGAACAGAACTTATAACGTTACTTTAAATAAGCAGCGTTAAATTAAATTATCAATATCTGTAACTAATAATAAATAACTACTTTCAATGATGAAATGTAATGTCAAAGCGTAATTCCACTAAAAGCTCAGGTAAACTTAAATAGAGCTGGACTTTCAAAAGAAATTGAAAAGATTTTGGATAAAAGATTTCTTGGTTCCGGCAGAAATTCTGTCACTGGAATATATTAAATATTCTCAAATAAGATTTTGTAAGGAAAGTTCTTTATTCGTGGAAAGGTGAGGTTGAATTCTAAGTCAAACGTAGTAAAGTAGTAAATGTGGCGATAGAAATGGATATATAATTCATTTGATAATTTTTTAAAGTCTTTTCTTCAAATATTTGAATTACTTTCATTTCTTCCTGACGCTAGGTTATGTCACTTTAACCGCAATATCTTGTAAATTCAACGGAAAATGTAGAACATAGTGTTTTTTATCTAGGTTCCCTAAGCCTACACTGGAGGAAACTGGAGGAAAAAAGGCCTTTATAGAATTTTAACATTTTAGAATAATCTTTATTTATCCGCTGTAATAAGATGGAACGAACGGAGCGTAAAGTTCCGTCATCAGATTGTGCTGATACTTAGTTCTTTTTTCTGTTCACTATTCAGGGGTTGAGTGTTAAATGGCAAAAGGAATCGTAAAGTAATAAAGAAAATATTATCTTGGAAATATTTTACTTTAGGCACTGTAGGTTACTCATTTTATCTTGATCCTAAAATACGCACCTTTTTCCTATATAAATAACAAATATTCGTTACTAATATGAAAAAAAACCACTTACCACTAATCAAAGTTTGTAACAAAGCAATATCAATAATTCTTTCAACTTCATAAAATTAAATACAATAACTAAAATAATAATATAGAGTATTGACTCTACCTATATTTTAATCAAAATGAACAGGAGTAACTTTAGAATTCAGTAAAGCTTTTACATGTTTAAGTATGCTATTTCATGGCATCTGTATAGAAGAAAGCGATATCTTGTATTTTTTCTATTCATAAATTAATAGAAAACTTGATTTAAATATTTTTTTTTAGCTTCGTAATGCCTATCACTCATATTAAGTAGGATAGGCAAAGCGAAACTTTAGACGAGGTGGTATATGTTAAGTGGAATCCATTGTCAGGCTTTAAATTATTAGTGTCAAATATATATGGAACATAATATAATAAATAATAAATAAATTATATATAGAGAACCAATTGAAATGCAATAAAGATTTAACAAATTACCTAATACACTCTAACCATACGAATTCGCGAGCAAAATTAGCCTTTATATATGTCAATATCATTATAAAATTAAAAACAAACAGAGTGTCTAAGCTCTACTTTTCTCTACACTAAGATATTTAATATTGATCTCTTTTAAAAATAATACAATTTAAATCTATATTGAAAGATATTTTTGTTGAACTTAAAACACATATATACTACGACTCTATATTTATTATAACATATTTCAAATCATATTTTTCTGAAACATAATCCCAATAGTTTCTTTTAGTATCTCTAGAAAACACACTTCGTCGTGTAACATCACAAGGCGCGTCGCTGAAATAAATTGGTATTTCCTTTAAAAATAAGAACCTACTAAAGAAACCTGTGACATTGGTATATTACTAAATTGTGCCAAGTTTTATAAACTTTATATTATATTTACTATAGTAAAGAGACCGTCGTAGCTCAGTGAAACAGCGTTTGACAGTAAACGCGATGGTTATGTGTTGGATCTTCATCCGGGAACGTGATAATAAACATAAATATAAATAGTTTAAAAAACTGAAAAACACAAAACTTTTCCACACAAATTGATACAAGTGTTAAAGAATGCGCTTGGAGCTATAAATCGTATGAACCTAAACTAAAATGGCTTACTAGCAACCTCTGAATATTTACAACATTCAGGTCCTACCATTATATTGTACTATCATCTAAGATGCGTACTCGTACTACGTACGTAATTTTCTGTGGATATAAGTCAATCAACGAACTAAAAAATTATTTTTTAACAAAAAACAAACCGATTTCAAATAAACTAAAAAGTATAAAATAAAAATACTTATTTACTATTAGTAAAAGTAGTGCAACTACTTAGATCATTGAATTGATAACCTCCTTTTTTTTAAATATATAAATTTAAAAAGGTAAAAAAAAATCGTAAAGTAAGCCGTACTTTGATTTTGTTAAACAAAAATCATTTAAAAAAAGATTTTATAATTTTAAAGTCCTATATAATCTGAAGTCCTGGATAACCTCCTTTTCTTACAAAAGACGTTTAAAAATTGGTAGACCGAAAACACTTTTAGAATTTAAAAATAAATACACAACCATCGCGTTCTATCTTACAATTTTCGACTAAATAATGTTGTTTTTATTTTCAAATGCTTAATTCGTAAAAATCAAGCTATTCTGACACCGTTAAAAATCGCTGCCGCAAACGAAAATTATTTTCTTTCTCAAGTATGAAATAACATTTTAAAAAATGTAGAAAAAAAATTCTTTGTCCTTTCTCGGGATTCTTTTGCTCTTCATTCAAAAAAGGCATTTGGTCGTTACCAAACGATGACAAATAGTATGCGAAAAACAAGCATTTAGTAATAGTAACATAGAGTTATTCCCAATTGATCTCAAAAAGGTTGAAGATATATAATAAATATAACTAAAGAAGATGAAAGAAAGTCTAAACACGAAGATAGACGTAGGCTTTTATATATATATTTGTTTTTGTTGTTTTTTTTAAGTGCTCCACAAATTGCCATAAAATTTATTTGAGAATATTTCTAAAATAGATACTAGCATACAAAACAAGAAGCACGAAAATCCATCCGTAATTGGCTGAGCAATTAATGCATATATACACAAAAAAAACATACAGTCGAATTCATAACCTCTTCTTTTTTTCAATCTGTTAAAAATCTTTGGCGCAGCGTATGACCGTAAGCGTGACGGTTATGGGTTCGATTTCCACAGGGGGGAATGAATAAGTTAATGTACAATTTTTATTAATTATGAGTTAGTTTATATTTAACTTTTATTAATTATGAATTAGTTAATATTAAATTTTTATTTATTTATTCTTACTCTGCTAACAAGACAAAGCGTGACGTTGAGTTCCGCTTCTCAATACACAATATTCGGTGAAAATAAGCAACAGAGTGTCTTAACACTCTATTACCCCGGCCTACCTTGTTTTATGCGGGATACCACATAAAAAATAAAAATAAATAAATCAGCTTCACGCTGTGTCCCGCACACTGCAGGGTAGGCAGAGGCAACCTAGTGTTAAGACACTCTGTTCCCCACTTTCTGTCGAATTCTGGAGGCATTGTGTATTGAGAGGCAGAACTCAACGCCGCGCTTATCATCGACACCACAGCGAAGAAATGGAAATATAAATTTAAGTAAATATTTCATCTCCTCGAGTGGGAATCAAAGCAACAACCAGTCGTGTTTACAGTCACATTTTGTGCCCCTGCGCCACGACTGGCCTCAACCACACGAACCACGTGAATATTAAAAAAACTTTCTAACTCTATCTACGCAACTCTATGACTTAATTTTAACGTTGTTACAACAAGTATGGGTGAATTTGAAACTAAGTTGTCAAAGTTGTTACGAAGGAAGGAAACTTTAACTTGGAATGCGTGCTGAAAGTTTGTACTGTGTATTTTTGAAAACATTCTCAAGTTAATAATTAAGTAAAAACTAAGCGGAAAAGACATTTTTTTTAAAAATCTCTTAAATTTGTTTGAATTTTTTTGAGGTCATTCGTGGCGTACGTGCATAAGCGTGTGACTGTAAATGCGACAGAGTGTGGGTTCAATTCCCACTTGAGGAAATGTAATACATAAAATTTTAATTTTCTTCGTTCTGGTAATAAAGAATATACTAAATAAGAGTCTCAAAACACTGAAAGTATACTGAAAAAAAAATCTTCGGTTAGACCAAAGAAATTTATATTTCTAATAATTTATATTTCCAATATATTCTAAAAGAAATTGCAGCTTGTAGCTATTATGTTTCGTCAACCATATTTACGTGCAGGTTAGAAACTTCTCATATTTGAAACTCAATGCCATCGTGCTAAAAATAAAATGTAAATTACTAAACCACTCTTTACAAAGTAATATAATTAAAAATATGTTTAAAATACTTTTAAATAACTAAAGAACATAGTTTATATAAATATTTAAACAGTGAAGCTTACAACAAGGTCCTGGGAAATGCTCGTACAGCTAGATTTAATAAATCATGAAAGAAAGTTTATGTGCTAAAGGCTTTTAAGAATATGGCAGACCTTGGAAGTAAAATGACAACGTCTAGGCAACATTTAGTAACAAGTAGTTGTTTTATTTTCAGCTTTATGCTGTATCTCTTATATAGTAAGGTAAGCAAAGAGAATATAGTGTCAAGACACTCCATTCTCCGTTTTTTGTCTGAATTCGAAACAAATGGTGAAACATAAAACAATAGTGTACCACAAATCATCATTGAATTTTGTAATTTAGAACTTTTACTTTGACAAAATTTAGGTTTCTTATCAGCTTTACGTTCTTACCCACAAGTAACAGGGTAGACACAGGGAACCTAGTTTTAAGACATTACATCCCCGGCCTTGTTGAGTGGCGGAATTCAATGTCAAGCTTTTGTATGGAAAGGGGGAAAATAATATAAGTATAAACATTCCCGCGAGTGGCAAACGAATGCACAGCAAACGCCTCCACAGTCAAAAGCCTTCTCATTGCGCTACGACGAACTCTGTTTTTTATTAATTTACTTAATACTACGGTAATCTGTTTTTTATTTATTTTTCAGTTACTTAATACTTTTAAAACATGAAGAATTCAACTTTACAAATGAACAAATCAGTTATCTGGTATAACGTTGTAAATACTCGCTGGATTTCTGTGCTAGATTGCAATCTTGTTTCTCGGAATCCTAGTTCTTTAGTGAACAACGAAGCAGCTCTTTTGTCACTTCTGTAAGCGTTAAGACGGGATATATTTGTACGGATTTTAGTTTACAACAGATGAAACGGTAAAAAAGATTTTTGCTATGTTGCTAGTTTTTGAAGGACATTTTTTTCAGCTTCACATTGTATCCCGCATATTGCAAGACAAACAGGAGACACTACGTTCTCCTTTTATTCATTCGAAAATATTAGGTTCCTTCTACCTACTATGCTTATTACGGGATACATCGTGAAGCTGAGAATAAAAAATAATAATTATTATATCGTTTTATATCATAATTTTATCATTGTAGTAGAAATCAAATTCATATTCACTATATAAAACAACTACTGCGCGCCATGGTGGTATCAAAATAGTTACTATATTAACACCATGCCTCTCCGTCTATATTTGCTTACGTACACACATATATATATATACGGTTCCAATTAACTTTGATTGACAACTTGGGTACACGTACGTATGTACGTACTCGTATGTACCAGTAGGTGTAAAGTCTACGGGTAATCCCTATTGATTGAATGACCTATTTACCTTACAAAAAAAAATAAAATCAGCTTCATGCTGTATCCCGCACACAGCAGGGTAGGCAGAGGGAACTTAGTGTTAAGACACTCCGTTCCCCACTTCCCGAATTCTGGAGGCATTGCGTGTTGAGTGGCAGAACTCAACGCCGCGCTTGGCCTTGACGAGCGAAGAAATGGAAATATAAATTTAAGTTAATATTTCATTTCCTCGAGTGGGGATCGAACCCACAACCGTCGCGTTACAGTCACACCCTTGTGCCCCTGGGCCACGACGGCCTCAACCGCACTTAGATATTTCAACAATATAAAAATGTAGAGACTAAGTGTTTTTAATCTCTACATTTAAAGTAGAATTATTTATATTTTTACGTTGTATGTCACCGATTTGAGTTACTCACACATACATAGACGTGGTGCATTCAGTATAAAATAATAGAACCTCGTCTCCATCTTGCAGCATTTAGTATATAATTCAACATATATACATATACAATTAGCTTTGAAGTGAAAAATAATATTTAAACATATATTCAAATTATGTACTTTACACTGTACCTTTGAAGCACGATACGTGAGTTTATTAATAATTCGTAATTTAAATGGATCATTTTAATGAGGCAGATTCATCAATATTTTGATAGTAATTAATTAAGTGATGTATGCAGGCATCATTGTGGTGTGATTGATGGTTTTGGATTCAATCTATTTTATGGGAAGTGTATTTATAAAATAATTTCATAACTGACTCTAAATTGGGAAGACAAGAAAAAAAGGAATGCGGCGTTGAGTTCTGCCACTCATCATGTAGTGTCTCCAGAATTCGGCAAAAAGTGGGGAACGGAGTGTCTTAACACTATGTTCCCTCTGCCTACCCTGCTGTGTGCGGGATACATGAAGCTGAGAAAAAAAGGATGATATGGGTATATATATTCTAATATTCTTATTAATAGTTAGGATTATATATCTGGGAATTTTGTCTTCTGGGAACAATAGAAACTTGAAACAACAATTTCAGAATATACATTCTGCTTTTTTTCTTTCTGATTTTGACTGACTGTGTATTCTTTTATTTGTTAATTTAAAATTTATAATATACAATTGTTGCTAGATTGGAAAAATTAATTTCTTGAGTAAAAAATTACTAAAGAAACCAATTATTCCAATATTTAATCAAGTATCTAATCTTTCGTTATAACAATCGGGTATATTGTAAACTTTAGAATCGTATTTATTTCTAGCTTCACGCTTTATCCCGCATACAAAAAAGTATGCAGACAAAGCTAAGATACTCTGTTATTCGATTTCCGTGTAAATTCGAGACTTCTGTTTTACCAGAGCAAAAAAAAAACAAAATAATTAATTGCCCAAGCGGAAATCGAACCTATATCCATTACGATTAAAGTCAAATACTATCCCGTTGCGGTATAATATTTCAAAATTTTAATAATTCTAATAAAAATAAGCTAACCGCTTAACCTAAAGGGAATCATTTATAAAGGAAAGTCTCTACAACCGAATATTTTGTTCTACTATTTTGTTTTGTTTCGGTACCGTCACGTTGGACACGCCATTAGGCATGTAGGTCTCAGTTGGTTTCAGGCTGTACAGAGACCAACTTTCCCAGACGTTTATTTAGTAAGAAAGTTATGAGTTTTATTGGGGTAATATACTTTTATTTTGTATACTAAAGATCTCTATCTTATGCCTAGGCGTCAGCTTGTAATCAGGACTGATAACTTTGTCTCAACTAGTTACAAAGTAATTATAGACTTTGGTTTTGATTGAAATATTGTATTTATTTCATATTATTTTTATTCTTTGTATTTTCAAAGTAATTTATGTTTAATTCACACTTGAAAATAATTGGAATGATTTGTTTATATTTCGCCAATCAACACGCAATGTCTCGAAAATTGAATTGAATGTAGAGAAAGGAATGTTTGAACACTATATTTCCACTTTCTGCTATAATTAAATAAAATGGTTATCTATTTCAATACGAAGATAATTTAACGTGAAAAAGTTAAAACAAAAGATTAAATCGCGCGTCTCTATCGTTTGTTACGCTTGCACGTTCGGCTCAGGCGGAAAGTGACAATGAGATATACTTTTTCGTGCGTGCAGCCGGCGTTCATTGTTTTATAAGACGTTGTCATCTTCAAGTTGTATCTCGCATATAGAAGGATAGACAGAGGGAACTTAGTCTGAAAACACACCTTTTTTAGGCATTGTTTTTTAGGCTGAGTAGCGAAATTCAACACCAGGCAAAAGCCTGCCTCGGTGCTAGAGAGAAGAAATAAAAATATTGATAAATGTAAATTCGTTGCCCCAAGTGGGGATCGAGCCCACCACCGTTGCGTTATATTCATACTCTTGTGCTTCTGCGCCAGAACAGCCTCAGACGTTATAATGTCAAAAATTCGTTACATTCAATATTAATAATAACGCATTTGCTTTGCTTTTATTGTATAATACAGAAAGACAAACATAGTTTATGATAAAGTTAAAAGTTGTGCCCATAGAACAGGTTTTCAAGTTTTTATTCAACAAAATTAAATTTAAAATTTTGTAACTCTACCCAACATAGAGTTACTTCACGCAACTTACTTCTGAAGGTAAAGGGGATAATAAAGTAATTTGTCAATACTTTGTCTTTCAGCAGTTTGTAATAGAACAATAGCTTTCAAAGTTTCATAATTTTGTTTTTAAATTTGTGGCGCAATTTGCACAAATAAAAAGCAGCTTCACGTTTTTTAGGCAACCGTTATAATATTTCCTTTCGACGTTGCGTTGAGTTCCGTCACTCAACAAGCAATGCTTTAAGAATTCGGTGAAAAATGTTGGACGTGTGTCTTAAGTGTCTTATTGGTAAAATGGAGTGTCAACACTAGGTTTTCAGGTTCCCTTTGCCTACCATGGTAAGTGTGCGATACAACGTGATTTAACATAGCCATTTTATACAAAAAGTTTGTATGTCAAAGTATATTCATAACTACAGTCGTATCTTAAATTAAACGTAATCAAATATTAGAAACAAAGTACAACATAACTCAAACTGGAATATGTACCAAATTAAAATGTTTATTTAATATGCCCGCAAACTTTACCTTTTGAACGTAAAGCAATTTGTGCTGTACTCTACAGTATATAGAGTTCTTGTAACTCACTAACTAACAGAATAAAATATTGGTTAAACATAAACTTTGTGAATATGGTTAAAGTCTAAATTTAACTAAAATAAATATTACCCGCGGGCCCGAATAGTTTTCTTTAAGCAAGAATATAGACTAACCCTGTACAAGCCCTTAGGTAATGTCATACCTTCGTCATTACTCAGGCTTGGGTCGACTCCCTTCAGTTTTATGATATGTTCGGATATTTTTTTTATTGCTGTTATAATAAATGTGACTTTGGAACTTGGAAGTAATGTTACAAGACATCTAAAAGATTGCCTGAGATTTTCAGATTTTTATGGGAATCGTGGTGATATATTATGTTTTGAATTTAAACTTGTGATCTAGTTTAAATATTGATTTTATTTTTGTATTAAAACAACTACGTAAAATCGATTGGTTGTGGGTTCAATTCCCACTCGAGGAGATGAAATATGCACTTAAGTTTATATTTCCATTTCTTCGCTCTGGTGTCGAGGTAAAGCGCGGGGTTGAGTTCTGCCTCTTAACACGCAATGCCTCCAGAATTCGGCAGAAAGTGAGAAACTCAGTGTCTTACACTAGGTTCCCTCTGCCTATCCTGCTGTGTGCGGGATACAGCGTGAAGCTGATTTATTTTAACAACTACGTATATTTTTAACATATAATATACAGCATGTAGCTAAAATATATTCATTCCCCGACTAGAGATTGATCTCACAACCGTTGCTCTTAAACTGAGATGCTGTCCACTACTGCGCCGCGGCAGCCATGTCCATTTTTTGTTAATTCGACTTTTATATTCTATCTATCGTGTGTTGAGTGTTGGTACGCCACACTTTGGTTCACCAAACCAAACAAATGTCTATATAAAAGAAATTGATAATTTCATTGAGGCCGTCGTAGAGCAGTGTAACAGTGTATAACTGTAAGCACGTTTGATTCCCAATAGGAGAAATGAGTAGTTTTCTTTCTTTGCTCTGGCAACTAGAGAACCCACTGCATTCCATTACTGATCTAAAATTGGACGGAAAATGGGAAACAGCCTGCTGTGTGCGGGATACAGCGTGAAGCTGATTTGATAGATTTGATTAAAGTAATAAAAATGGCATTTAAAAAAAGTATTAGATAATTGATTGTACAAATTAATTACATATTCTCATAGGATCTACAGGATTTTATATAAAAAATAATGATAAGAATTAAAATTATAACTAAGTAAAGTTTTTGCTATCGGAATGTATCATAAATGTATTTATTTTATTTTTAAAAGGCAACCTTGCATTCAAATTCTTGCCTAAGTTTCTTTTGTAACATGTTGTGATAAAGGTCTCTGATAGCGTGCTACCATTGATGTAGTACATTAATGTTTAATTCTTAAATTCAGTTTAGTTTAGTTATTTAAAAAATGTATGATAAAAAGCTTATGTAGGAATGACATCTGCGGTGCTCTTTCTCGGTAGTCTCCCTCGCTACGTTCTATACTTTGCACTATCAGTTAGAAATTTTTAGATGTCGTACCAATATTTTTTGGATATATTAATATTATTATTTATTAATATTTGTATTTATTCGCTCTGCCACCAAGGCAACGGACCGGTGTTGAATTCCGCCACTCAACACGCAATGCCTCAAAAATTCGTCGGAAAGTGGGGAACAGAATGTTTTAACACTATCTACTCTGCTATATGCGAAATACAGCGTGAAGCTGATTTATTGCAATGAATTTTGTGAATCTACTTAACGCTGTATCCCATATACTGCAGGGTAGGCAGAGGGAACCTAGTTTTAAGACACTGTGTTTCCTCAATCTCCGCCAAATTCTGGAGGCATTGCGTGTTAAGTGGTGAAACTCAACACCGCACCTTGCCTCGACAACAAAGTGAAGAAATGGAAATAAACATTTAAACAAATATTTCATTTTCTCGAGTGGGGATTGAACCCACAACCAGTCTTGTTTACGGTTATTATTTGTGCCCCGGCACTACGATGGGATTAATTGTAATATAGTTACCACTTTTTTTTATTTTCTTAAACATATTTTTTTTTCTCAAACATCTTTATTGTGCTCACAAATCTAAATGATTGATAAGCAGAATCGAGCTTTGTTGTTTTGTTGTTCACTTGATGTATAAATTAGCTTAGCTGGCTACCTATAATTACACCCAGATCACGAATACGGTAAATTTTCGTTGAAGTCTGTGTACCAAATGTATTAGATGATTTTCTCTTTTTTTTCTTTCTATTTTTTTCAGCTTCTCGCTGTATCTCGCACACAGCAGGGTAGGCAGAGGGAACCTAGTGTTGTGACACTCCGTTCCCCACTTTCCACTAATTTCTGGAGGCATTGCGCAACCAGTCTATTTACAGGCACACTTTGTGCCCCTGCGCCACGACTGGCCTCAAATTTCTCTTTCGAATTTAATAAGTTTGTATTTGTTTGTGCTTAAGGTCATATCATTTTTCATACACCGTTCCACAATATTGTCCATGTCACGTTGTTCAATCAATCATTGTATCAATATAAAATATTTTGTTCGAACAAATTGCTAGAAATAACAGTTGTTTTATTGAATTAACAGAGGCTTTAGTTGTCAATACATGGATATTGTCTTTAAAAAAAATCTAAATTAAATCAATCTCACTCTGTACTCCGCATACAGCTGGGTAAGCAGAGGGAACCTAGTGTTAAGACACTCCGTTCCCTACTTTTCGCCGAATTTGTCGAGGCATTGCGTGTTGAGTGGTGGAACTCAGTGGAACTCGACGCCCGGCCTTTGCCTTAGTGAAGTGTCAGAGCGAAAAAATTTAAATATTAATAAATAATAATTAATTATCTCGAATAAAATACCCACAACCGTTGCATTACAGTCACAACCTTGTGCACCTGCGCCACGAAGATCTCAAAGTGGTTATTATGATATTGTTATTATGAAATACTATTAGAGCACGATAGTAATTCGTAAATTAATAATTGAGTAGTTTAAGCGGGCGAAGCCGCAAGCTGATCGCTAGTTAATTTATATAATAGAAAACTCTCAGCTTTATATATGAATGGCGATAGAATATGTAGCATTTATATTTTCACCTTACTTGAAGAAAGATATTAGTCTTCCAAACATGAACGTCGTACTTGTAATGTCCTTTGTAAGACACCAACTCTGTCTACAGTAGTACCTTATAAATTGCTTTTACAGAAAATTCTGGAATACTTAAAAAAAACTGAGATATTTTCTACCATTCAGCAAAATATTTCAGCTGTTTACGATATAAAATATTCTTCGGGTTGCTTAAACCAAACTATGAGCTATTTTGGTTTTGAACATTTTTTTTTAAATTACGATACAATGTGTTTTTTTTTCTTTTGAATGATTTATTTAATTAAATTTAATAATATTTCTCGCGTATACAACTAATCCCTCTCCCACTGTGCCTTGAAGCTCAGACAAAATAAATATCCATTTTTTTTTAATTCAGAAGATCCATGTCAGAGTAGGCATAGAGAACCTGGCAACCTAGTGTTAAAACATACCGTTTCTCACTTTCTAACAAATTCGAGAGGCATTGTGTGTTGGGTGACGGAACTTCACGCCGCAATTTCTCTTCTTAACAAAGCGAGCTAGAAAGGGTATCGAACTCACAACCTGCCGTGTTGACGGCCTCATATAAGGCAAAATTTACATATAAATGAAAATACTCGACTCTCAAAATAAGAGATCTATCTCAATTTCCAACTACGCAATACACTTGCTAGTCACGTCACTCTAACGGCAGATAAAACAACATTTACATAGAATTACACTCATGCCAACTCGTATAGGGCGTGTAGAGTCTATAAAGTTGATTCGTACCCTTATTAAGTATCCCTTAGGATTAGCTATAAAATAACTTTTAAGTTTAAATTTTGCTCTCACATAATATAAGGTAAGGCAGTAATTACCTGACGATACACGGCGTTGTAATATTTTAGTGTCCACACGGCAATTTAATTATTTGCCCTTTAATTATGAAAATATAGGACTATTAAGTTAGAATGCTAATGTACGCCGCCTTCGTGTAGTTGGGTTGACTCTGGACATTTGGTAATCTACATACATCGCACACACTCAAATATTTTCTAAAAATTGTATTATAATGTTGAGGCCAGTCGTGGCGCAGGGGCACAAAGTCGACTGGTTGTGGGTTCGATCCCCACTCGAGAAGATGAAATATTTACTGAAATTTATATTCCCATTTCTTCGCTCTGGTGTCGAGGCAAAGCGCGGCGTTAAGTTCTGCCACTCAACACGCAATGCCTCCAGAATTTAGCAGAAAGTGGGGGACGGAGTGTCTTAACACTCGGTTCCCTCTACCTACCCTGCTGTGTGCGGGATACAGCGTGAATCTGATTAATTTAATTAATTTATTTTTTAAAAATAAACAAAATTAGCTTCGCGCTGTATCGCGCACACCGTAGGGTAGGCAGAAGAAATCTACTGTTAAGACACTCCGTTCCCCAATTACCGCTGAATTTTCGAAGCATTGCGTTTTAAGTGGCGGAACTCGACGCCTGAATTTTGCCTTGGTGCCAGAGTAAAGATAAAAAAATATCAATAGTTAATTCCTCTGAGTAGCCACAATCGTCGCCTTAAAGTCACACCCTTGTGCTCCTGCGCCACGATGGTCTCATATGATATTCTATTTCATTTTCCAACTTTTAAAAGTTTTTCTACGTTATTCCAAGCCAGGAACGTGCTGAAAGGATTCCTCTTAGAGCATTCAAGTTGCGAGCGACTGAGAATTGCCATTCTATAAATGTTGCCATTGTGTGACATGTGCAGAAATTCGTTCAAATATAGTAATATTTCAGTAACATGAATAAATATACGTATATATATATATATATATATATATATATAAAATTCATGCTTAGAAGTTGCATGCTGAGTGCGGAATTTAACGCCGAGCTTTGTCCTTAAGCTACACGCTGTATCCCGCATACAGCATGGTAGCCAGAGGCAACCTAGTGTTAAGACACTCCGTTCCCCACTTCCCTCCAAATGTTATAAGGCATTGCGTGACTCTATCAATCAAAGTAGAGCAAATGGTAACTAAATTATTACTGATTATAACTAAATTGAATAGTAATGTAAATATGTATGTTATTAAGCTTATTAATTACAATGAATATGTTTAGTAATATGTAATTTCAACAGCAAAATTAAATTATACTTTAAGCTCATCTTAAAGATACAACATGAGGCCGTATACGCGACGGTTGTGGATTCGATCCCCATTCGGGGAAGTGTTTAGTACCGAAGCAAAGGACGACGTTGCCACTCCACACTCAATGAGAGAGAAGTTGAGAATTGAGTGGAAAGTGGGGAGCGGAGTGTCTTAGCACTAGGTTTTGCGTACACTGCTATGTGCAGAATATAGCGATACGTTAAGAAGAAGAGAAAAAATTAAGCTTAATTGTAAAAATAATATTTTTCCATACTTTCCCAATAAAAATGGCCAAAATTTCTAATAATATACTTACAAAAGTAAGTCTTAATCTCATTCAAGGAAAGCATTAATTGTATTCATATTATGAACGCCATTTGGGCGCAGTCTGAGAGCTAACTGCAAACTCGACGGGTGTGGATTCTATTTGAACAGTGACTACAGAAATATTGAAATATTTTCATTTTCCCGTTGTGGTTAAAAAAATAGCTGTTGTTCAGTCGTTTAACACGCTATAGCTCGAAAATTGGGCGGCGCCTGTGTAACGGTACTTTCACACTAGGCTTTCCTTTGCCTTCTAAGCAAGATTAAATGAAAAGGTATACCAACTCTACACAAATTAGTATCTACGATATCTTTTATATACAAAATCTAGAGAACGAAGAGATATTTGACAAATTATGCTCTATTAGAAATAAAATATTTTGAGCCCAGGTGTGGCACAGTGGTATAAGTGAGCGATTGTATATTGACAGATTATATATTCGAATCCCACTCGAGAATAATAAATATTATATATTATTTTAATTTTCTCGCTCTGGTTACTTGGGAAAGCGCGATGATGAGGTTTTCCAAAAAAAGAAAACATAATATAGAAAAAATAGATTCCATGCATTTTATTATACAAATATAGACTAATTCTATAACATATCCATATACTAATATACATAAGTGCACAGCAATTGCATACTAAAATATTCTACACTAGCTTCGTCTTTACCACGCTTAATACTGAATTTGAATAGCAAAATTTATTAAACTAAAAGATTTATTACGTGTATTTCAGTCTACCTTTTCAACGTTATATGTATATGATATCCAATTACGACAATATGTGAATGTTGCCTATTAAGTAATGGGAGAAACAAAAAGTCGAATATTTTTTAATATGATTACATTTATTTAATTAAAATATTAACCATCAACCATCTTTTATTTTATTTCGTTTATGCACTGGAGGCCTTTGAACGGAGTATAAAACACTCCATTCTCCTACACTATATATATCTCTTCACCTCTAAGGGCTTAAATACAGAACAATACTATAACTTAAAGATCTCTCATAGAGACCAAGAGGAGATAAATAAAAGAGAAACACGGAATATCCTCCAAAATAACAATAAAAAATTAAAACTTTAATCTTTTTGCTGTGTAAAGGAGTCTACTGTAAAATAAATTAAAAAAAGTAAAAATAACATAAAAACAAGAGGACAAAAGAGCAGAAAAAGGCACGACCCACCAACGTCCATGGTGTGTTTATATAATAATAAAGAAATAAATAAAAAAACAGAATAAATAGTAAAGTATGTCCCTACAGTTAATAAATATCACTTAAAATATTTGGAACATTTTAGATATCGGAAAAGCAAGCGGTTCCCAAGGGATATTAACTGAAACTTTGTTTGAAAATTCCCTTAGTTTGTTTCAGCTTCTATATCAGTAACTATGGTGATGTCTACTTAAAGTAAATTCACTAGTAATTTAAAGGTTATATATATTTGTAATTTTTTTTTTGTGGATTGATAAGCTAACTATGAGGCCAGTCGTGGCGTAAACCGACTGGTTGTGGGTTCGATCCCCACTCGAGGAGATGAAATATGTATTTACATTTATATTTTAATTTCTTCGCTCTGGTGTCGAGGGGAAACTCTGATAGACAAAATAATTTCTGTATTTCCCTAAAATGGTAGGGAACCCTAAAAATGACCAAAAATCGGGATTGGGATATTCATTTATTATAGTTTTATACAGCATTTCAAATTTAACGAAAGCGAGCTCATTCAACCAACCTTATTCGGGTCGGCACTTTAACTTTGCTAGAGTGAAAACTATAATTCATTTAGTAAAACATTGGCCTATATTTGCTCGTGGAAATATTTCCAAATTTGATATAATATGTATATGTTTGGTTTATTAGACCTATTAAAGTGCTCTATATTAGTTTTGAGTTTGTGAGTTTCTTTCTAGTAGGGTAAATGTAGAAAATCTAGTGTCGAGACACTACGTTTTCGCTCTCTATCCTAATATGAGACAGCGTATTGAGTGACTGCATAGCTTATTAGGGCAGAAAATTAAAAACTGGTTGTAAAGTCGGTTTACCGGCGATAATTTTACGATATACCTAACGTCATAAGAAAATATTGAAGAAAAATTACATATTTTAGAATTGAATTATAATCACAAACATTCGCTTGCACGCTCGGCGCAGGTCGCTCGGTGCAACCGGCGTTCATGGATTTATAAGACGTTACTACGTCAAAAAAATTATAATATAATTGAACTTGTAATCATCGTTACTGCACTCAGTCTACTACACTACACTATTGGGCAACGATAGCTTTGTATATAAATAAAAAAAATATGAAAACGCGGCGTTGAGTTCTGCCACTTAACAAGCAATGCTTCCAGAATTCGGCAGAAAATGGGAAACGAAGTGTCTTAACACTAGGGTCCCTCCGCCCACCTTGCTGCGTGCGGGATACAGCGTGAAGCTGTATATAAATAAATGATATATTCATTATAATATTTTACTTATTCCACACTAAGCCTACATTAATACATTGAAGCTAAACACTGCTTAAAGCTATCTAACTAATCCACCTAAATGCATTGATAAATTATTTTATATACTAAACGTATTATAATGAATTAAGCATATAATGATTGGTTTACGGATTTTTAAAAGGTTTAAATGTAATTGGGGGTTATTTGCGCTGTTTTCTATGGGTTTATTTCTCATTTGAGTTAGTAAATTATATTTATTAAATAAGATTTAATAAGACAAAGCACGGCGTTACATTTCTACTCAATATATCCAATCGAATCCATCCAATAGATACTGCTAATACACAGTATCTAAAAAAATTACCTTGACAGGATAAATCTTGTTAATAATAATAGAAAATGGATATAAAATTCGTTACCCCAAGTTGAAATCGAATCCACAACTGTCGCGTCGTCGTTTACATTCAGCTTGCTGTATCATACTAATTATAATTAAAAAGTAAAACATTTAAGAATAAAGAAAAATATATATATTCAAAAAACATATACTAGTATATAGGTAAAAACAAAATATAATGAAAGTAAGTACAGAATATTAAAAAGTAAATTTATTATTCATTTGTAGTAACCCCGTTTCGTTTTAATAACTTAATATAATTAGCTTCCATTAGAGTTTACAGAGATAACGTACCGTATCATTCCTTTCAAAGTTTCATAATCAAATCTCCTAAGGTTTTTAATTTATTTTGAAATTGCTATTAATATTTATAATAAATTGATGATATTCAGTAACGTACGTGTAATACTTCATACAAATAAAAAAAATTGGTAAAAGACACTGTGCCACTGTACCACGTAGGTGGTGAGTATGGCTATACTGCAGCGACGGTTGTGGGTTCTATTCCCATTCGAGAGTATCTATTTTATATATATTGGTAAAAAGAAAAAGCATGGTGTTTAGTTTTGTGACTCGACATGCAAAATCTCGAAAAAGAAGGAGCCTAACGCCGCCATATTTATTCATTTGCGAGCATATAGCTGTAGACAGAGATAACCGATATAATAAAGCATTTCTTTTCTAAAAAAATTTGGCTTACCCCAAAATTCCAAATGCACGTGTACGAGAACATTCTATACGACGCAACGCGTAAAAAGTAACGGGCAAACTTTAATAATGGCAAAAACAATAATTCGAACAAAACTCAGAAACCCGAATATTTTTAGTTCGTAAGAAGTTACAATATAGTTGTGTTTATCAAAAAAATAGCACAAGAATTTCTAAAATATCGAAACTGTCGTAGCTTGAAACAACAGAATATGACTGTAAGCGTGACGAAAACGAAACAAACGACGAAAGAGTTAAAAAAAAATCAGCTCCACGCTGTATCCCACACCCAATAGGGTAGACAGAAGGAAACATAGTGTTAAGACATTCCGTTCTCCACTTTCCGCCAAATTCTGAAGGCATTGCGTGTTGAGTGGCGGAACTCTACGCCTAGCTTTGCCTCGGAACCAGAGCGAAGAAATGAAACATAAATAGAAACAAATATCACAATTCCGCGAGTTTGGACCGAACCCACAACCAGACGCGTTTACAGACACACTTTGAGCCCCTGCGTCACGATTGGCCTCTCGAAGGAGTTATTGTGTTACATTAATAGAACTGGCTTTAAAGTCAAATGTGATATCAAACGTCTTTTTAAATAAAGGATATTTTAGATATTTTTAAATTAAATTATTTCCATTTCGGCTCTAGTAAAACAAAACTTGACTTTAATTTTCGCCACTCAACACGAAAGTGCCTCGAAAATTGAGCAGAAAATGGGGAACAAAGTATCTTAAGCATGATGCTTCCTCTACTTACCTTATAATACTTAAGAAAAGGTGTGAAACTAAAAAAAAATATCATTTTTTTTTGAGGCCGCCGTGGCCCAGGGGCACAAGGGTGTGACTGTAACGCGACGGTTGTGGGTTCGATCCCCACTCGAGGAAATGAAATATTTACGTAAATTTATATTTCCATTTCTTCGCTCTGGTGTCAAGGCTAAACGCGGCGTTGAGTTCTGCCACTCAACACGCAATGCATCCAGAATTCGGCAGAAAGTGGGGAACGGAGTGTCTTAACACTAGGTTCCCTCTGCCTACACTGTGTGCGGGATATAGCGTGAAGCTAATTTAATTTAATTTTTATTTTTTTTTTCTTTCATTTTACAACAAAAAGCGTTTATACAAGCCTTATCAGGGTACATCCAAAAAGTAAAATGCACATGAAAACACCATACGATACATAAAAAGCAATGGCTGAACTCTAACGACGGCAAAAATAATAATTTGAAGCAAACTCAGGAACCCGCTTATTACGCTAAGCGGAAAACACCCGCCTCGGACATAATGAACAATATTAAAGTGTCATTTAATGAAATTTCTTTCATAGCATACGAATCGCGTTTAAACAAAGCTGTTCTATCTGCTCGCTCGGTTTGAGCTGAAAAATAAAATTTTTTGCTCTACAAATCTTATGATGCACAAAGGAACTCGATCATTGCATTTTTTGGAAGAAAGAGTAAGATAGTAAGCTTTTTATGAGTAGATTTCATAATGAATCTATTTCAGTTTTACAAATTAAATATTGGATAGTTTGAAAAATACGATTTGGATTAATTTGAAATATAGATCGAGTAATTGTAAGATGACAGAAATCAAACCATACAAATTTTTTTGTTTCAAATTTGACTCTTGATGACTTAAATTTAAAGCACCAGCACCAATAACAAAATGTAAGTACCTATACTATGTGACGTTCGCATTAATCAGACTCACATGTGACATGCTCTTAGTTCCCTCGGCGTCAGGAAGTCCAGTGGTCTCGATGGTATACCTGCTATCGTACTTAAACGTGTGCTCCTTAGCTAACCTCGTTGCTAATTCGCCTGTTCTCTCTCTCCTATACCACCGAAATTGTCCCATCTTCGTGGAAAGTAGCTTCGGTTCACCCTATCCCCAAGAAACTTGACAGATCCCATTGACCCATGCAACTACCAACCTACCTACTTATTCTGAACTCCTCCTTACTTACCAAGGTGGTTGATCGCGTGACAAACACCTAGCTCCTTGAGTATCATACGACTTCCGTCACGGTCACAGAGCTGAGGACTTGACTCTTGGTATACCCAACTCACCGCTGGGCGACCGCTATTGAGAGTAAAGGGGAAGGCCTTTGATACCGAGCATTTTTGATATCGCGGCTGACAGCCTCGTATTCGGATATCAGCTGAGAGCCTTTGATTGGGTATGGCACAAATCTCTTTTATTTTATGGACTTCCCAGGAGATTCTACAATTAGGTAACCAGTTTACTTAAAGGATGGAAAAGCTCGTTATCGACGGTGTTTGTCGTTAAGGCCGGCAAAGCATCCGCAATCCCCTCCGGTCGTAGATGTCCATGTGCGAAGGTTCCACTTACCATCAGGTGGTCCTTCGGCTAGTTTTACAATAAAGTAACAAAATAAAAATTATAAAATAAGGATTATAGTTTAATTAAAACATTTGATTTACAATAAAAAAATATTAATCTCAATTTATCTCTATATATAATAAGATAGTAAAATTATTTTGTCTGTACATTTAGTAATTTTGACTGAAATGGGTAGAGGGACACTTAAAAAGAATAATAGAAAGCAAAAAGATATTTTTTGAATTTCTTGTCTGTCTGTCAGTCTGCCGATATATTTTTGTCCGCATTTTTCTCTGAAAGTACTGAACCGATTTACTTGAAAATTTCACCAATTGCTTTGTTTTAACTCAACTTAAGTACTAAAGTTTAGTTCATCAAAATCGGTTCATTAAAAAAAAAGTTATCGTCATTTGAATGAACTCAAGGCATTAGTTTGCCTGCGAATATTATATAGCAATCGCGCCTGGTAAGATTCTTATCTAAAGAATGACATTCGAAACGTCTGGGTTATATGACTGTTGATAAAAATATTTATTTTTGTTGTGAATCAATTCTGCTTATTAAATCAATAATCATGTATTTTAAACGGGCGAAGCCGTGGGCGAGCCGCTAGTTTTAAAATAAGTAGTAATTTGTATTTAATTTTGACTTAAAAGGCAGCCGTGGAGGCAAAGGGGCACAAGCGTGTGACTCAAACGTGACGGTTGTGGGTTCGATCCCGAATCGGGGGAATGAATTTTTATTTATTAATATTTTCATTTCTGCGCTCCGGTAACAAGGCAAATATGCGGCGTTGAGTTGCGCCATTTAATGTCTCGGCGGAAGGAGGGGAACGGAGTGTTTTAATACTAGGTTCCATCTGTCTACCCTGCTATATGCGGATTTCATGAAGCTACACTACTACGGCATAAGAGGACATGCACTCAATCTTCTGACCTCTTATTTAGCTGACAGAGTTCAGAGGTTTGATGTGAATGCGAAGAAATCTCCTGATTCGGTAATCAGCATGGGGGCCCACAAGTGTCTATTCTTGGTCCTTTTCTCTTTTTAATATATATTAATGATTTACCGTATCTGGTTGTAAAGAACCATGAGATAGTATTGTTTGCTGATGACACCTCATTGATTTTCAAAATAAAAAGACGACTAATCGTATATGACGATGTAAACAATGCTCTCTCGAAAGTAGTACATTGGTTCAGTATTAATAACTTACTATTAAATAGTAAAAAAACTAAATGTGTTATTTTTAGAACACCTGACACGAAAATTGTTAAAGCCGATGTACACTTGAATAGTGAACCCGTAGATCCTGTCGATTCTACGATATTTCTCGGTATCACCATAGACTCCAAATTACAGTGGGGCCCCCATATTGATGGATTGGCGAATAGACTTAGCTCGGCAGCTTTCGCGGTCAAAAAAATTAGATCATTAAGAAAATATGGATTATAAATATACTTGGTTTTTACAGAGATCACTGAGGTGTTATTTGGCAGCGTCTGACTGTAAAAGAGATAAAGAAGAAGTAGTGGGTTCAGTTCGTAATCTGTATATTTACATTTTTAAGTTCTGCAATACAATCCGCGGAGTTGAGTTTTAAATTTTTTTTGTACTATGAAGTTTAATAAAACGCGGCGATGGCTCTCGATACCAAAAGCTAAAGCTACTGCTATTTGTTCCTACAAATACCCAGAAAATACTATGAATATTACAAACTTGCTGAATTTAGGAAGGTAAGCAGGGAAAACAGTTTAAAGGTTGAGTAGCGGAACTCAACGCTGCGTTTTTTGATAATAGAGTGAGAATCCAACACACAGCGCTCGCCCTTACACTCAGTTTCGGTACCATTGTGACACTCTTCAAGCAAATTCAAGCTATTCATTTAATTTTATATAACACAATTGTATTTTTCTATATAAAAACATTATATTGTGAATAAAATTATATAATAATAACTCAGTTTAGTTGTTTAGACGGTACTCCCGCCGGTGTCTGAATAAAATATGAGAGATCAGAACCGTGACGTACAAGAGAAGCTTTGATGTACATTTTATTATGCATTACTATACAAACTATACTCTTATGTATACATATAATAAAATTTGAATTGATCGCTGTCTGTACACGGAAAAGACACATATATATATATATATATATATATATATATATATATATATATATATATATATATATATATATATATATATATATAAAAGAAAATATATTATTGTAGATATGTATCAATCAATCAATGTAATAGAACACAAAACAATTTTTTTTTTTGTCTGTTTGTCAGTTTTTTTTCTTTTTGTCTGTGCGCTTGTGCACGCAAATCTCAGAAAAGAATCGCTAGTATTGTAAGAAACTTTGACTTCGCCTCGACTTATTCTAATTGCTCAAAGTAATCGTTGTGTAAAAGCATATGATAATTGTAAATCAAATGGTTGTGGATACTAGTCTCCCCCGGAAGTATGATAATAAATAAAATTATTTTCATTTCTGGAGTGATTAAAGTTTCCATTCGAACTAGCTACCCCGCCAGCAATTAAATTTATTTTTTTAAAAGCATTGAGTTTCGTATCACAATACGCAAATCTCAAAAATTAGACAGAAACTGGGATATGGAGCCTTAACATTATGTTCGCATATTTCTTTTTAATTTATAATAAGTATCTACTTAAGAAAACGTAGAATTTTTTTTAAGTGATGGAACGAACCCACGGATCTCAAATAAGGACCAAACAAGCACATTTAAGGTCGTCGTGGTGTAGTGGATAATATATTAAATTACTAGTTACCCCTTATTTAAAAGGCAGCATTCGAAATTTTAGTATTAACTCAAGGGTTTTGAGGCCAGTCGTGACGCAGCGACACAAAGTGTGTCTGTAAAACCGACTGGTTGTGGGTTCGATCACCACTCGAGGAAGTGAAATATTTACTTAAATTTATATTTCCATTTCTTCGCTCTGGTGTCAAGGCAAACCGCGGCTTTGAATTCTGCCACTTAACACGCAATGCCTCAAGAATTCGGCAGAAAGTGGGAAACGAAGTGTCTTAACACTAGGTTCCCTCAGCCTGCCCTGCTGTGCGCGGGATACAGCGATACAGCGTGAAGCTGATTTTTTTTTTTTTTTTTTAACTCAAGGGTAATTATAAGACGACGACTAGTATATCCTATCTATTCGATCCCTCATATCTGATCTACCCTACAAACGCTCGTACATTAGATCAGACACGTTCTAATTGCATAGCGACCGCATCTCTTCAGACCACTTACC
>DWQW01002018.1:0-29265 GCA_018249695.1 Heliconius erato demophoon
TTGAGCTACGTTCTATCCTATCCGCTCTTCCTGATCCAATTTTGGTTATGGGTGATTTTAACACTCATCACACTTTGTGGGGCTGTTATTACTGATGATAGGTTCTCTCCTTTTTTAGACATGTTTAATAATTTCAATTGTCAATTATGGCTCTCCGACTCAAAGGGTTAATCCAACCCAGAATCCCAAAACCGCCGTGGACTTGTCCCTTTCCATTCCCTCCCTTGCATCCCAACTATCCTAGTAAGTTTTCCATCTACCCATGGCAGTGACCACTTTCCTATCGTTCTGTCTCTAATCAATACATCTCTCCTCCTTATAAACCTTCGCTTCCATATAATTTAAAACAGGCAAACTGGTCAGATTTTTCTTCGTCTATATTGATGATTTGATTAACTTGCTTCCGGATGTTACTGCTGGTGAGAATGTGGTTTTATGCTATTAAAGCTTTCACTCTGCCCTCTGCATCTTCAATCTTGACTTCTGCAGATCCCCATCCCTAAGAAAAGCTCCACACAAAAGCAATTGCCTTCCAATCCTTGGCGGGATCAGGAATACACTGATTGGCAGAATCAGGATTTTGAAGGATTTGATTTAAAGATTGTACCAGCCAAGTTTCTTTTTTTTAATTTGGCGTCATCATGTTGATAATTAATTAAATCCTTCACTCTCACAGATCAGCGATTTAATTTCAGCATTAAATCGCTGATCTGTGAGAGTGAAGGATTTAATTAATTATCAACATGATGACGCCAAATTAAAAAAAAGAAACTTGGCTGGTACAATCTTTAAATCAAATCCTTCAAAATCCTTCCCAATAATCCCTTTAAATGGCTTAACGACTTTGCAAACAAATTATCCCCTCCTTTTGTTTCTTGTTTGTTGTCCCTACATCATGACTCCTTCCCTATATACATACGCATATTTTATTACGCACATATATTATTTAGATAAGTTTTTATAAATAACCAATATCTTGGAATCGGTTAAGTTTTTAGCTATCAGAATGGGGCAAAAATTATTGTAATGTAAAAAATTATATTGTGTAATTAATGGGCGTAGGAAGGAAGGGAACCAGTGGGCCGTGCCCACCCCAGAATAGTCTGGTGCCGAAAAATTTTACTTACAACAAAATTTGCCCTGAAAATTAAAAAAAAAAACAACATTTGCAGGAACATATCTGTTCAAAGCTAAAGTCCAGGCCTCCCTCCAGAAAATATGTCTAGATACGCTAATGTTACCAATCACCCCGTATAATAAAATGAGAAACAATTAAATAATTAAAAACAACAATACTAAGTTAAGTTATAAGCTAAGGCTTATTTTATGATAAAATTAATATAAAATTTACTTACCTTACAATTATAAAGCTTACTTATAAAGCGTTAATAACATGCACTACTCGCGTTAGTATCATGTTTAAGAGACCAAATTGTAGACTTCATGCAACCATTTTTTTTGTTAAATTTACTTACAAAAACATACGTATATTAATTTTTCACTGATTATGTTATTTTTTATTGTTACAATCAATCATTATAAACAGTTCTACAAGTACTCATAAGTTTTAAGTACAACCAACAGAATTTCACATGTGTAAAAGTAACGTAAGGATTGGAAAGTGAAACCTTAAACGTCTCCGCCAAAAAAATATTTTTAAATGAATCGGTAAAATTTTCTCTGTTCTACGATAATATAATCGGCTTCACGCTGTATCCCGCACACTGCGTGGTAGACAGAGGGAACCTAGTGTTAAGACATTCCGTCCCCCACTTTCTGCCGAATTCTGGAGGCATTGCGTTGTGTGGCAGAACTCAACGCCGCGCTTGTCCTCGACACCAGAGCGAAGAAATGGAAATATAAATTTAAGTGAATATTTCATCTCCTCTAGTGGTTTTCAGTCACACTTTGTACCCCTGCGCCAGGGCTGGCCTCACGATAATATAGATAATTAAAAAAAATTTTCACACGAGAACTTAAGCAGAGCATATAAATAATGTTTTAAAATTTCACTGACGCCCAAAAAGTAAGCGCTATCCGTAAACATTATCTATTTCAATTGTTTATTTAAAATAATAATTTTTAAATGCCTGTAAGTAGAAGGAACAGGAACTGAATTAATCTCCAATATATTATTGTTAATGTGTCAACTTCGGCTTATATAAAATAGATTCAAGCTTTTAGAAAATATAAAATGTATTTAATTGAATGGAATTTTCATTTTATTTTTCAACACGCAATTTTTTATAAAAAATAATCTCTTTATAGGTCTATCCAAATCCAACAATAAGTACCTAATCAAGAAGTAAATATTATGGCGTTTCAAGAGAACGTTAATAAAAACTTCATCGACAAATTACAATTATAATATATGCATATTATTAGATATAATTTTAAATTGTTTATATCGATTTAATCTTAATCAAATGTTAATTAAAAGCTTTGAGTGCAGCTATATGGAGTTAAACTATCTAAAAAGCTTCATGCATACCCATGCAATATATATTTTTAATATATCCTACCTTTTCTTCATTTCTTTCAGCCAAGTTGACTCTGAAGTGGCAAACCGTGTCTTTATCTATAAGAGTGAACTCCTGATAACCAGGTTTCAGAAGACGTGTGACATGTGATGCCAATGATGGATCTGTGATTAGAGTCAAATTGTCTTGAACTGTTGGGTTGTCGTATATTGGCCCTGGGTAAGTTCCTTCCACCTGGAATATTACATAATACGATAAAACGATAATAATTGTGAATTAGATCCCACACAAGAAATTGAATTATTTTCATTTTCCTGCTCTGGCAGTACAAGAACGCTGTGTCGAATTTCGTCACTCAAAATATGTCCAAAATTGAGTAAGGTAAGCGAAGAACAGAGGGTTTTGACACTATAATATTGGTTATAGTATAATGTATATATTGGTTATCTCTGCCTATCCTGCCTGCTATATAACCCTTACTTAGCCTCATTGTATGCGAAATTTACAATTTTTGTAAAATATTTTTAATCCTACTTATATTTCTACTTACTATATTTTATAAAGGTAATATTTAATTTATTCCTATTTATTTATAATTGTATTTGTTATTCGACAGAAAGACTTTAAAAAATTATTCATAACTTAATACTGTTTCGAAACATTGCTTCATTTGATTCTTAGGCGCGGCTCTTTATCGGACGAATTTAAAAGTTTCTCGCATACAAAATTATGTACATTTTTATTAGCTTAGCACTGTGCGATACAGCGTAAAAATATAAGTAAATATAACAAACTCGATCAAAACATATTTATTAAGAAAATTTTCTACCTGTCCAGGTACTTTAGGAACTCGAGACACAAGTAACCTCGTTGTAGGCATTCCCGGCATAATGCTGACCAAAGCTCCAGCTTTTCCGGAGAAGATTCCAGATCCTGTAAAATATATAAAAAACTTCAAATTTACCTGTGATAATAAATTTAATACAAAATTATAAAAACATCGAAAATATCACTAACTTTGAATAACAGGAACCAAAAACCATAAATAATAATTTGTTAAAAAATTGTGTAAAATATGTAATAGTAAAAAAACTTCAATAAAATACATATTATTTTTACAAATAAGAATAACAATTTAAAAATGTATGTCATTTAATCCTTACCTGCACTTCCCACTTGAACGTTATTGGCTCCAGCCGCCAAGAAGTTAACGTTCATTGCGTACGCATAGGCTTCTTGAATCTGGACAGCTGTGAATATTGTTATAGTTGTTTTGATCACGCTGTATCCCTCATATAGCAGGGTAGGCATAAAAAATGAAGCCAGTCATGGCGCAGGGGCACAAAGTGTGTCATTGGAACGACGATTGTAGGATAGATTCCCACTCGGTATAATGAATAATTGTTTGTTAATATTTTCATATCTTAGCTCTGGTAAAAAAATAAAGTGAGGCGTTGAGTTCCGCCACTCAACACGCTTAATACTAGGTTCCCCTGCCTACCCTGCTGTGTGCGGGATACAGCGTGAAGCTGATTTTTATAAAAAAATACCTTTACAGAGGATAATAATCCACAACCATCGCGCTTACATTCTCACACTAAGTTACGATAACCATTTTCGGAAAAAGACTTATTTTGAAAACGACAAACATATAAAAATTGGACGGTTTCCAAGAGGGCTAAACGCCCGAAATTTTTTGCACATTTTCTAAAAATGGACAATTATCTTTTGTTGGAGTACAAAAATAGATAACTCACCAGTTAAATATGGCATTTCAGAGAACCACATAGTAGTAAATATAATATCAGTTAATTTATTCTTCTCCACGACTTGCACTGCTGGCACTTGGAACATCAGGTCGAAGCAAATGAAGTGGCCGAAAGTTACTCCGAAGTCGGTTGTAAACACACCTAGGTCCGGAGTCAAGGCTGGAGTTCGAGTGAATTCACCGAACAAATTGATTTTGCGATATCTGCAATGTTAAATTAGTGTTTGTGTTAGCACGTAGATGTAGAAAAGGTTTAACCTTTAAACACATTATATAAATAAATAAAATAAATCAGCTTCACGCTGTATCCCGCACACAGCTGGGCAGACAGAGGAAACCTAGTGTTAAGACACTCCGTTCTCAACTTTCTGCTGAATTCTCGAAGCATTGCATGTTGAGTGGCAGAACTCAACGACGCGCTTTATCTCGGTACCAGAGCGAAGAAATAGAAATATAAATTTAAATAAATATTCCATCTCCTCAAGTGGGGATAGAACCCACAACCAGTCAGTTTTACAGTCACACTTTGTGCCCCTGCGCCACGTCTGGCCTCAACTATTATCATGCACTACTCATTACAATTATATATTTAAATTTTATTTAAAATTACCTCATTTTTTTCATGCAATTTAGATTTAAAAAATTGAATATATCTAAGTTTTTTTTGTTTATTAGTTAAAAAAAAATAACTAAAAATAAAAACTTTATTTCTTTAAAAAATAACAACACTTTTCATAATTAATGATTAATTCGTTATAAACTCCTAAAGTCATAAATCATTGTAAAATTAAAATATGTTGTGAAATAGGGTTTATAGTTTGTTATTTTATCAATAGTCTACTCAGTCCGATCTCCGTTAACAAAAATTGGGAAAGGGGATGTCTTAACACTAGGTTTTCTCTCTTCCTACATTGCTGTGTGCAGGATACAGCGTGATCGAAAAATTATAAATCCCTTTTCAATCAACTAAAATTACCTGTCGATTACTGCACCTTGCCTGTCAAATACCACATTGGTGTTAAAGAAATATGTCTTGTTCTCTGGACAGTTCTCTCCGACTGCTTCTACAGTGCAGTTGACGATTTCTTGCGCGTTAATTACTACGTAAATTTGATTTTCTCTGGCGGCCGATGATATGTTTACCATAATCTGAAATTAAATATATATTTTTTATATAAATTATATGCGGGTTACAAATACGCTACAGTATAAATATAGTTAAATATAGGCATTTCATCCAATCAAAGGATCGTTTACATGATCGAGACAGACAAAGAGCGGCTTTAAAATCAACGCTTTAAAACGTATTAAAATTACATATTAAAGTATCTTCAACTGTATTTTTATATATGTTTTGCTTTTTTGCTTTTTGTTCCAAGCGTAAAGCAAAAAAAAATCCTAGCGCAGTAGCCAGAGAGGACGGGATGACAAACCTCACACTCTTTCAATTTTTCCTATGACCTCTTCAGACATGTCCTCCGAGGGGTCCTATATTTTTGTATGTAATATCTGAAGGATTTAATAAATATTTATTATATTACTAACCTCATCAAATAATTGCGGTGCTAAAGCTGGAATAGGATTCTCTATAAGTAAACCTTTGATTGGAACAGTCACGCTGACGCGATTGGACAGCGTCAGTTCCGGAAATACAATAATATCTGCATTCTGAAAACAGTATCAGTGCACATTAATTATTTTGAATCAGTTCACTTATTCAAACTTAACAATTCACGGTTTTTTTTGTAACTCCTGTCTGCTGTACAAAGCGTGGCGTTGGGTTCCGCTACTCAATACATTTGCCTTTCTATTCGAGAGGGAAATTTAAGCTCAATGAGGTACTAATCACTTGAAATTCTAAGTTACCACTTAATAGATAAAAAACTAACTAACTAACTAATGTTCGTTGGAACAAATAAATAAATATACAAGGTGGAAGTGTCAGCACCACTTTAAATGAAACCACAGTTTTTATTTTTGAAACTACTCTACAATTAAAAAGTGATTTTTTCATACAAAATAAATAATAAAATTATTGTTGTAATATACGAGTAAAGCGCCATTTGTCAAGAACGACGCACGCACACATAAACCTATCTAAGAGAAACCACCGCATACGCCTTATTCCGAAATCGAGTCGAGCAGTGATTACCTGTAGTAGTATTTTTAGTAGTATCTACCTACCTTTAGTAGTATTTTTGTAGTAGTATGTATTTACGTTATTGGTATCTATGCGTAACTGCGTCACACGAAATATAGGTATGGATAACCGTCGTGAAATTGAAAAAAAAATCCTACGTCTAAACTGTATTTCTTGATTAATTTCTTTAGGTATGGGTTTAAAATATTTTACCCTATATGCTGTTCCCGTAAAAGGAGCGCTGACACTTCCACTCTGTATAAATAAATAAATACATAAAAAGATACCTGGCTTGCAGCATCTTTTATTAAATCAACATAATTTGCCAAATTGGCATCTACGTCTGGCCGCACCTCGAACTCCACGACTGCTGCCACATAGCTGTTGTCTTCTGGTGTGGATCTCTGAAAACACAGAAAAAAACGTATATTAACGAAATAATAAAGACTTCAAGGGTAGTTTGCTGAAAATTTGGTTAGGTTCTGATTGTGGGATCTGGTTGAAGTCGGGTTTTTTTTTGTTAAAAATTGTCGTTCGACTCCAAAGCGCGGACTACATCTCCGCCACTCATCTCAATATCAATACTTCATTTCCTCGAATGGGACTCGAACCGACAACCTATCGCGTTTACAGTCGCACACTTGTGGCCCTGCGCCTGTCCTGCAAATAATATAGGGGAGTTGTGCTTAAGATGGCATACGAAGATAAGATGACACACTGCCAATATTGATTTAAATATTTGCGCTAAGTGCGATCTTATGACGTTTTAGAGAGTGTCTGCAGATATCGCTAGTATCCAAATTCATTATGACGGAAGGTAAACGCAGATTGGCAAGTAGTTCATGTTTTCGTAATTTTGAATAGCAGAAAATTTTTCTTTCGCTTTTGCTTGGTGGTGAAAATACACGTAAGGTAAGGATTTTCTATTTGAAGTAATTTTTAATGTAAAATAGGCTTATTATATGACACAACTAACGCTAAAAGCGCATTCTTACCCATAAACTTTTCTCACAACTGTTACAATTAAATTCACATATCTATTAGGTAAGATGACATACCAAACGTGAGTATAAGATGGCATACTGTGTCATCTTACACTTATAAATAGGATCGATTAAGAAGCCAGAAGAGAAGAGCGTACTTAATGAAATTTCTCCATTGCTAAAGTCTACTTCTACATGAAAGTCACGTGTGAACCAATAAGTCAGTGGATCGCAGGTTATGACGTCTAGTCCAAGTCTAGTAAAGCAGGAAAAAGAAAATCGCAAGTCCCTTAAAAGAGCTGAAGCAAATTAAACATGTTATTTTTGAAAACGTCTGAAGTCTATCTCGGATACCACCCAAAAAATACAAAGTTACATTAAGTCAAAAACAAAGGAATTCCGCTGTCAGTTGATGTGGATCTCGAGAAAAGTAATGACGTGGATACCGTGGCCATCTCCTCTAAGAAATACATATCCACTTGATATCGAAAGAAAAAAAGCGTGTAAATTTGGGTGATGATGATTTCGACGATTCTTACGCTAATAAAGACGCGGAAGATGATGATCCAGCTTGCATTTACTGCAACGAACTATTTAGTCACTCTAGGCCAAAAGAACATTGGGTAAATGGGTGTCAACTGTGTACCAGCTGGTGCTCTATGCGCGAACTTATCAGAAAAGAAGAAACAATTTTATTTGTGAACTATGCTCGTAAAATAATGATGGTATAAGACGACATACGTTTAAAGTCTAAGATGACATACTATGTCATCTTACCCTATAGGTATGCCGTCTTACACCGGTCGACCGAAGTGGGATTTATCTTTGTTTTTTTTAATTTTATGTTGCTTTGATTGTTCTGAAACTACAATACTTTCGTTGATTATGATATATATGATAATATACGCAATGTCCTGATCTCACATGACTTCATTTATTTCAAATATTTGTCTTGAAAGAAAAAGTAAGTCATCTTAAGCACAGTTCCCCTAATCCATTCAATTTCTAAATACATTTAAAGCACTATTGTATTAAATTTAATGCATTTAATTTATACCTGAAATTTTACAAAAAAACTAACTTTATTCCCATTTACACCTCATATCTGAACTTCTCATCAAATGATCCTTGAAGTGTACCCTGACCAATAAAAAAAGAATCATCGAAATCGGTTGGCGCGATATAGAGTTATTCGTCTATTTGTCGCGCACATTCCTAATGCAAATTTAAAACTTATGTAATTTTCTCATAGATGACACTATCAGAAATGGACCAAGTTAAAATAGAACCACACGGGGAACACCAGCCTTCAAATAAAAAAAGAATCATGAAAATCAATTCATCTAGCTCTGAGGAGGTTATCAATTCGTCTGTTTTTTTGTATTCGGAGCAAACATAAAAAAAAGGGTATAGAAGTCGATGAAAAAACTCATTTTACTTGTAAGTTACAATATAATGGACTCACTTGTTCAGAATACACACAAAGAAACACAACTAATACACAACATATTCTAAGTAAAGTAAATAAAGTTAACTTTATCAAAGGACAAAGAAAATTATGACTCAAAAATTCATTTTGCATTCGTATTAAGGTTATTAAGAAATAAGTAAAAGATTTCTGTTACTAATATCCATATATATGTACTTATTTAATATTACGTTCTTACATATAAAACAGGAAAGTTGTTTCTGCAAGAAAAGTTGAAGTCAAACAGCAATATACAGATTATGGCATAAAGGTGATCATTTAAAAATTTATAATATTATTATAAATTGTGGCTCAGGGGCACAAGCGTATGTCTTCTTCTTGTCTGAAGCGGAGTGTCTTAACACTAGACTCCCTCTGCCTACCCTGCTACATGCAGGAAACATGCTTGAAGCTGAAAAAAAGTAAAAAAGAATTTGCAGTATTTTCTTTGATTTTGATACGATTTCAGTTTGTTGCAGAAATGTATAATTAGTTCATTCAACTGTTAACATGAATGATATAAATATTCATACCGAGCTGTTTTATTAAACAAAAGTGAATAAAAAAATTCTAATTTATTTATTTTTTTCAGTTTCACGTTTTTCCCAGCAGGAAGAAGGTAATATTAAGATACTATGTTCTCCACTTTCTGCATAAATTCTTTTAGGGTACCGTATCTTTTAAGGAAATAAGGAACCCCATATTCTTCAAGACCTAGCTTATTGAGATGGAACTGAACGCCGCGGCCGCGTTCTATCTATCTCAGCGGAAATGAAAATGATTTACATAATGACATATATACTATATAAACATATTGTATGACTGACACCGCCACTCAACTCGCAATACCTCCAGAAATAAGCGGAAAATGGGGAATGGCGTGTCTGAATAATAGGTTCCCTTTACCTACCCTGTTACGTGCGAGATACAGTAGTAGTACTTCCCGTGGACCTATAGATATAAAATTTGGCAGGAAAAAAAGCTGTTTATCCTGTTGACTGTACACTCCTGAAATTGGTACAGAAGCCCCGGTGGGCGAGCCCGAGGAGCTCAGCAGAATAGGGTAGCGGGGTATGCAGAGGGAATCCGGGAAACTCGTAAAGACTCTACGTTCCCCATTGAAATATTTTTATTTCCAACTTTCCGCCGAATTTTTAGGGCATTGCGTGGTTAAGTTGCGGTGCGCTGGTTATTATCATAAAGAAAATGTTTAATACTTTAACATTTTATGTTATCTAATGGATATTTTATGAAGTATGATCGTAACTTACGAGTATCTATAATATCTTTCTTATTTATAATATCTATTCTTATAATATCTTAGCTAATATTACATTTCTTCGTCGTAAATTATATTTACATTTTACAACATATAGATACTATATAAAAAAACTTGGTGGTCTTTTTACTTTTATTTACTGTATAGCCAGATAAAACTATACTACTATAATAAAGTGGAAGAGTTTGTTTGTTTGTTTAAACGCTAAGATCTCTAGATCTACTGATCCGATTTATTTTCTTTTTATTTTGTATCAAAGCTGCATTCTTCAGGCGTGCTTTCAGGAACGCCATCGAATTGCTTTAATATCGCTTTAAACAGATGCGTTGTACACATAGTTAATTAGACGTCACTACGTTGTATAACAAAAATATACTATTAGATCTAAAAAAAAAGTCTGCGACACCATATTATTGCCACACATATCTTTTTCTTATAAATAAGTGACAATAAGGCATTTTGTGACAATAAATAATTGTAAAAAAATTGTAAATCGTAAAGGGATATTTCATTTATTTTTATTTCACATTTATATTAAAAACTTACGAGCGACAGTTATTATACCATCAAGAAAATTTTATGAAGATAATCTTCGGCTTTTATAGCATGTAATTTGGAAGTGAACTTTTTGAAAAAATGTAAAATTAAAATAATTCAACGTTCTATGTACGGCCGCAAGTATAGAGCTGGAGTCCCGCGAGGGGCGCGCTTGCCGCCGCGCTTTTCATCCTAGCAAGCAGCGACGTAGTGCTTGCTCTTTCTCAAAATTTTGAAAAATGATTAAATGTATAAATTATATAATCAATCTTATGACAAATGCAGCATAATAAATGACTTAAAGGTAGTATGCGGGCGAAGCCGCGAATGGGCCGCTAGTCGTGAATATAAACAGTAGATTAGACGTGAGTCAGATCTAACTCGAATGACGAAATATTTAAATAAATATATGTAAATTAAAAATAACAAAATTTATAGTACTTATAGTAATTTTGTTATTTGGTTGGACATATACGCTATTTTTTCATTTTCTGATACAGCAGATGTGAAAGAACAGTATAGTTTTTTCCGTAGCCTATAATAGAGCAGGGTAGGCGTAGAGAACCTGTTAACCTAGTGTTATATTCTGAAAAATTCTGGAGGCATTGCGTGTTGAATGTTGTAATTAAGCCTGCTCTTTGCCTTGTTAACAGAGCTAGAAAATGAACCCACAACCTGACACGTTTACTAACACTTTTGCCTCTGCGCCACGACATCGTCATTTTAAATATACAGTATTGCCAGTCAGTGGTATTCAACAAAACGAATTATTTTTATCCTTTGGTCAGGTTAACCAAGCGCGACACTACGCCACGTGTTCAAAATTGGGCGGAAATGTCCCCACTAGTTTCTGTAGGAGCTAGTGATAATATTGTTCCGCCCAAATATTAAAGCAGCTTCTATAAAGCAGCTTATATAAAACTAAATATTTTTAAATTTGTAATCTTGAATATCGAGCTCGTCAGACATAGGTTACTTATTAGTTTACAACATTTAAAATATTTTGATATATCTAACGATTAAAGGATATATAACTTCCGACATTAAGAGATTATAGGTTTTAGATATGAAATACTTACTATTTGTTTTGCTTATTTTTACTGGCACAAAATTTAATATTGAAAGGCAAATATTTGTTTCTGATTGAGGCCAGTCGTGGCGTGGGCACACGCTTGTGACTCTGTAAGGTGATAACCGACCGGTTGTGAGTTCGATTTCCAGTCGAGGAAATGAAATATTTAATAGTTTCATTTCTTCGCTCTGGTGTCGTGGGTGAGGAAAGGAAGCTTTGCTTGCTTTGTTTCCGCCAGGAAAGTGGGCAAGAGAGTGTCTGGTCACTATGTACCCTGCCCTGCTCTGTGCGAGATACAGAGTAAAACTAAAGAAAAATCACGTTTCAAGTACGCAACGAATTTTAATACGATTATCATTAACTGACAAAATTATTCAAGAATAAGATCTTATACAGGAAGTGTCAGCGCTCCTTATATGGGAACAGCATATAGGATAACATATTTTAAACCCATACTTAAATTAATCCAGATACCTCAACAGTTTAAACATAGGATTTTTTTTATATTTCACGATGTTTATCCATACCTGTATTTCGTGTGACGTAGTTACGCATAGATACCAATAACACGTAGTACTACAAAAATACTTTTGCTTACTACAAAAAAACTTTTGCTTACTTTTTAAAAACAATTTTGAACTTTACTGCCAATGCCTACTATATTATTTATTTTGTTTGAAAAAAATACTTTTTCATTTTTGGAAAATAAAAATTAAAAAATGTATTAGGCTTTTATGGAGTAGTTAAAACTGTGGTTTCATTTAAAGTGGTGCTGACACTTCCACCCTGCATATAAAAATATATATTATATTAGTATAATCTAAGCCAGAGCTTCAATAATTAAAATGTCAATTATTTACTTACCTTACTACTTACGCACTTAATTGATTAAGAATTCTAAGCGAGTGAAACCGCGAGCGGTACACCTTCTAGTAAATAAACATTGAAAATTAAAAAAAAACACGGAGTGTCTTATCATTAGGTTCCCTCTGCCTACTCCACTGTGTGCGGGATACAGCGTGAAGCTGATTTAAATTATAAATTAATAAATAAAATATAAATGACAATTTATTGGTATTTTATTCCCGTAAACGATAACCATATAACGTATGTTTATAATACGTAAAAGTATTTACGAAGTCTTTATAAATAGATATAATGTATTCTACACACAATATAAATGATAAAGTATTTGGCTTTACATCTTTTGGCTTGTTTACAATTTACATCAAGTACCTTTACTAAATGACTCACAATACTCAGCGAGAACAACGGGGCGTTAAACGCTAGCGTTTGTTATGAAGGTTGGGGAGTGTAGGAGAGCACTGAGAGACATCACGAAGTTCCTAAGGGAAAAGGGAAGAAACGGGATTTTACGTTTTGGAGTCTGTGCAAAGGAATTTGCGGACTACAATTAGGTTTTTTTCGCTGTATCCTGCAAACTGTAGCAGGGTAGGCAGGTGGAACTTGGGAACCTAGTGTTAAGACATTCCGTTTCCATTAAGACACTTTCGTTCTTTATTTTCCGCTGAATTCTGGAAGCATTGAGTTGATAATATATATTTTCTGCATACTTATTATAATGAAAAATCGAATGAGACAAAGAACGCACTTTATGCGAAACATTTGCTTTTAATATAAATATAATAAAAATAACATACCGAAAACTGTTTTAAATTACAATGAAAAAAAACAGACAAATATAAACAAAAACAAATAATAAAAAAAGGTAAATACTAGAAGAAAATAGAGAAAAAGATACTCAACCTGTGAAGAAAATCCCAAGAGACACATAAATATTAAAACACTAAACGTCATATTAGACGAGTGGTAAACAAATGTACTGAGCTATCACAGCCGGCGACCAGTATGTAGGGTTTACCTCTTTATACACATACATATATATCGGTAACAGAAAGTGTGCGTTTCCAATGCCTTAATACGATAAATATTCGTCACACGTAATTTTTACCATCTAATTTGATAATCAGTTAAGAATTAAAAATTCCATAAGTATATCATTATGATTTTTTTAAATGATTTTCCCCTATTAGGACTGACTCTCTCCGATCTCTATTTTCCGCCCAAATTCAAGATACTGCATGTTTTATGATCGAACTCTGTGCCGCATTTTGTCTACCAGAGTTGTTCCATTACGTAATTGACAATGTAGAACTTGGTTATAATTAAAAGATATTTTAATTATCTATGCTTAAACATAAATAAAATATCACTTTAGAATATTTATATAAGGTTAATTGTTATGTCATAAAATATACATATTGTTTGCTTCTCTTATAGCATAAATGTAAAAATAAGTTGTAAATAAACATAATGCGGCAATAGCCTATTTTTCATAATCTACAAGATTTTCTACTTATCTTAAAAAGTTAAAGAGACATTTAAAAAAAAAACTACAAAAAATATGTTCGAAGTAGAAAAATATCTTAAAACAATGGAAACAGTCACTGCTATTTACCAGGAAAGTCCCTCATGCAACAGTTTTATTAAAGGAGTGAGCTGATGCATTCAAGTGTCTCTATTACTTATACGTAATTGTATATATTTCTGTCAAATATAAACGAAAATCGTTGGTACTATATAATAAACCGCGGCCTTGAGTTCCGCCACTCAACATGTAATGCCCCAAAAATTCGGCGGAAAGTGGGGGACGGAAACGTGCTAGGGAAAAATCTTAACATTAAGCTCTCTGTTATTTTGGTCTCGCGGCAAAAGCGCGGCGTTGAGTTCCGCTACTCACGGTGGGCTCCGTAATTCGGCGAAAAGTGGGGAGCGGAGTGTCTTAACACTAGGCTCCCTCTATCTACCCTGCTACATGCGGGATACAGCGTGAAGCTAAAAAAAACGCTTAACTCTCCCATTAGGTACAGACAATGGAAACGATTATGTATATAGAGCATGTTACAAAGTTCAAAAGTATTCTATGCATAATATCATTCTTTTAATCAATCCAACATCTGACTTTATAATACTCGTCATCTGAAAATAATATTGATAAGAAAATTACACATTTTATTATTTCGATCTTATCAAATAATCCTCACTTTTGTTCCTGCATATTTTTTTAATTTATACAAAATCTAGGAATGGTGCAGATTTGATTTTACTATCGATAAAATATATGTAAAACTTCCCACAAGACTATATAGGTTTAAATTATGCACCACAAAGTAAATAATTATGATAATTCATATATTTATTCGTATTGTTGTATAAATACGATTACATTTTGCTTATCAAAAAACATAGTGATAAGAAATTGTAAATAATATTCTTAAGTGATATCTGTAAAATATTGACTATAGCTTTATCTACTACTAGCGGTTCACTTGCGGCTTCGCCCGCTTGCCACCTATAATACTTTTATTTTGCTGTATTAACCAACAGATTGATTACATAATTTATAGATACAATCATGAACAACTTGTTTTCATAAATCAGACCAAATTAAAAAACGAACAACCAACTAAAATAAAAAAAAACAATCTTCGTTTGCGAGTAGGGGACAAAACTTGTATTTTTTCTTTTTTTTAAGAAGTTGTCAGCTCCTAAGATATTGCAGGCACTACGGGGCTTGAAATATGTTTTGTAGCATAATTCGAATAGTTGGACATATAGTATTCCGGACTTCTTTGTGGATATTAAAAGATAAAAAATCAGCTTTACTTCATCCCGCACACCGCAGGGTAGACAGGGGGAACTGTTAAAACACTCCGTTCTCCGCTTTCAGCCGAGTACTGGAGGCATTCCGTGTTGAGAGGCGGAACTCAACACCGCGCTTTGCAATAAATATTGTAAATAAATATTTCATTTCCTCGAGTGGATTTCATCGAACCCAGAACCAGTCAATTTTACAGTCACACTTTGTGCTATAAAAATGTAGTAGGTATATCACTTTGCTCTATTGTTAATAATTTACGCTATATAACAATTTTTTGGTACGTTTTTTCACGCGTTGGGTTATATTATCCTTATTTTTTTCTAGTATTAAATATAGCTTATGTTCATTATACAGGATGGAAGTGGCAGCACCACTTTAAATGAAAAGCCTAATACAATTAAAAAACATCAAACCAAAAATTAAAAAGTGATTTCATAAACAAAATAAATAATTAAATTATTGTTGTAATATAAAACGTCATTTGTCAAGAACGACGCACGCAAACATAAACCAATCAAAGGGAAACCGCCGTATACGCTTAATTCCGAAATCGAGTCATAAGTATTGGCGGCAAAGTTCAAAGTTGATTACCTTTAGTAGTATTTTTTTAGTATTTTTTACATTACTGGTATCTATGCGTAACCGCATCACACGAAATACAGGTATGGATAAACATCGTGAAATGAAAAAAAAATCCTATGTCCAAACTGTTGAGGTATCCTGATTTTGGTATGGGTTTAAAATATTTTACCCTATATGCTCTTCCCGTAAAAGGAGCGCTTCCACCCTGTAGATAATGTAGGATTCAAATGGTAAAAGAATTTTTCAAATCAAACAAACAAAAAATCTAATCATTTCTCTTTATAAAATTAGTGAAGATTGACCTATGTTTAACCTTAGTCATGATTTCACGACTAAATTAGTACCTAATGGCACAGTTCTTTCAGACAATTCATTTTGTTTGTCTGTTTATAAACGTATATTTTATGAACTCATGGATTGTTTTGAATGAAACATTTTTTGTTTTGTAGCTATTTGTCTAGGCTATATTTGGTTTTGAACATTGGCATACCTGATTATGGTTCTCGTGGTCTACCTAAACTACAAGGATTAAGGAATAAAAAAAATGAAATTGGTACAATAAGCTGGTATCCACTGTGGCGCAGGGATACACGCATGTGACTGTAAACGCGAAAGATTATGAGTTCGATTCCCACTCGAAGAAATGAGATATTTTTTTTATTTTTAAATCTATTAAATTATGATTAGAACATATATTTTTAAATCAAGCCAGCTGCTATGGCTGTAGTATGGAGTATTTTTTAAAACAATATTATCTTGTATAGTAGTAAAGGAATGAAAAGTTCAACTTTTGAATCCCTCGAACGAAATTTCATACGAAAGTAGCAAGTAAGTGATGAATAAAATAATATTTAGTAATAGTAATCCCTTCTCTTTTGCGTTCCATACATTTTGCATCCTTCTTTGCATTACGTACCACGATTTCATTATATTATAATATCTTTACAACTACCTCGATAGCACTAATACGTCTCCAAGGGCAACGTATTGAATGCTCTTCACCACTGTTCGACTTCAACTCTCTACCCTATTTTTTTCAGTAAAGTATAAAAAATGCCTTTACCGAGTACCTCCACTTCGTAAACGATGTAATTTTAATCCACATTTTTTTTTCAGCTTCACGCTGTATCGCGCACACAGCAGGGTAGGCAGAGGGAACCTAGTGTTAAGACACTCTGTTTTCCCCACTTTTCGCCCATTTATAGAGACATTGAGTGTTGAGTGGCGGAACTCAACGCCGCGCTTGCCCCTCGACACCAGAGCGAAGATATAAAATATAAATGTAAAGAAATATTTCATCTTCTCAAGTGAGGATCGAACCTACAACCAGTCGGTTTTACAGTCACACTTTGTGCCGCTGCGCCACGACTGGCCTCAACTTTAATCATTTAGTAATTATACATTATTGTCTATAGCAATTACGTTAAGCGTACGTTTTGCCTGTGATAGTATATTAGGCTGTTAATAAATATGCATATATTTAAAATAAAGAATATTAATAATTATATAAATTAAAACTTCGTTGATAGTAACGTTATATAAAATAAATATTTATATATTTCTTTCTTTTTAAATCAACTTCAGGCCGTATCTCGCACACAGCAGAATTGATAGATGAAAACTAGTGTTAAAACACTCCGGTGCCCATTTTCCGCCGAATTCTTGAGGCTTTGCACATTGAGTGGCGGAACTCAACACTGCGCTTTGCCTCTACACCAGAGACGGTGCCTCTACACCATCGAACCCACAACCAGACGTGTTTACAGTCACACGCATATCCCCGGCGCCACGACTGGCTTCAAAGTTTAAACATTTTGATATATTAAAGTTTATGATCTTATTTTTATAATAGCTGTATTATAGCATACTTCCTTATATGTAGAAGGAGAACTTTACTTATATGTAGCGTTTTTCTTTCTTTTTGTTTTGTTTCTTTCTTTCTTTTTTCCTACTAATATTAAAAATTTGAAATTTATTAAAATAGATATTTATTCTACTTTCACACAAAAACTACTGAACGGATTTAGATAAAACTTTACTGTAATATAGATTATACATCCCATTAACACATAGGCTAAAATTTAAATAAATTTTTAAGTAAATATTTTGTATAATATATCTATAATAAGCTCAAGCGGGCGAAGCCGCGTGTGAGCCACTTGTATTTCAAATATTAATGTTGACTTAAGAGAATAATATTTAATAGACAATTTTTTTCAACTCATTTATTTACATACAATTAATAACATATGAACTTTGCTAACGTTGTTCGAAACTAGAACGTAATGAGTGTTTTCTATGGCTAAGTAGGCTTTGACTGTTGAGTTTCTCCCTGCGAGCTACTTGAGAATGGCTTCGCCGGCGTCCAGCTACAGACTGCATGTGTATGGATCTTCGACGATCTGCAATATCTAAACGAAAATAAGGAAAAATTAAACAATTAATTAGATGCTTAACATTAATGAAACAAAAGGAAAAAATGGGGTGGGAGGTGGAAAATCAACAATGGCGTTCAAATTCTATTATGTATGAGGCCAGTCGTGGCGCAGGGGCACAACGTGTGATTGTAAAACCGACTGGTTTTGAGTTCGATCTCCACTCGAGGAGATGAAGTATTTACTTAAATTTATATTTCCATTTCTTCGCTCTGGTGTCCAGGTCAAGCGCGGCGATAAGTTCTGCCACTAAACACGCAATGGTTCCAAAATTCTGCAGTGTGCGGGATACAGCGTGAAGCTGAGAAATGTTATTATAACGTTATATCTTGATGCTGTTTTAAGGGTTCACATATCAGCATGAAAGAGTTATAGTTATAAGTCAACACTAATAAAAAACAATACAAGCTTACAGTAGTTCACATTATACTGAATTTGTGCATACGCCTGTAATTTAAGTTTGTCAACGTTTTAATTATTGTACTCTTGGATAGTAGAGGGCGGGGCCACCCCAGAATAGTTTGGTGCACACCTCAAAAATTTTGCAAACAAAAAAAAAAAATATTTTCACCTCTAGAAAATATATTTAGATACGCGATGGTTGTAATCACAGGCGAGTAAATTAAATATCAATATTTTTCATTTCCTCTGGTAAAGAGGCAAACTCTGGCGTTGAGTTTCGCCACTCAACAAGCTACGTCTCCAGAATTTGGCGGAAAGTCAAGAACGGAAGTATCATAATGGGGACGGAGAATCTTAACACAATTTTCCTAGTTTCTCTCTGCCTAACCCTCTATGTGCAGGATATGGAGTGAAGCTAAAAACAATACAAAAAAAAATATTTGTAAAAACAAAAACTCCGACTGCATCGAACTTAAAAGAAAATAAACAAGCCCAATAGTTTATTAGGATTAACAGTCGGAACCTCTTTAAATTTTGCGGGGTTCCTGGTAAAGATTTTATTGATTGAAGAATTACTTATAGGTAAAACAATTACGAATTACTTATAGGTAATTAGGTTACGTAAAACAATTGTAGAATAGAATTTGATTCGATCAAAATCTCCTTTCTATTTTAGGAGCATTTCGTAGATACTGCGCTTTAAATAGAAAAGAGAGAACGGAAATAGCATTCCACCGACAAGTGATTGACTCTATAGCATATTTCGAAAATTAAGACCTGCCGAGGTAGCTTTATAGAATAATATTTATTACCTAAATATTTATTTACATTTATATATTCATTTTTTTTTGTTATTAGTTGCGCCACTCAACACGCAATGCCTCCAGAACTCAGCGGAAAGTGGGGAACGGAGTGTCTTAACACCAGGTTCCCTCTGCCTACCTTGTTGTGTGCGGGATACAGCGTGAAGCTGATTTATTTATTTTATTTATCTAAATATTTTGCTTCACTAGGCAGAAGTAAACTGTGAACCTCCTTAAACACTCCGTTCACATTAAGACACTTCCGTTCCCCAGTTTTCACCGAGTTTTGGAGGTATTGTGAGCACGACTGGCCTAAAATATAATACCTATATGTGTAGATATAGATAATAATCGATTACTGACATTCATCGAGACGAACTGTAAATGTAGCTTAGGTATATCAAATAGCAATTAGAAAGGTGCATGTGAATGAAGCAACACAGCTTCAGTCACCGGCCTTCGCGATCTCATGCTGTTATATATAATATATTCCTGACTGAGAAACAAACCTTATTTGATAAAATTCATAGTAATTTGATAATTGGGGGCACAAAGGTGTGACTGTTGCGCGATTATAATGTTGTGTGGTTCGATCTCCACTCGAGGGAATGAAATATTTATTTATTTATTTTCAGCTTCACATTGTATCCCGCACACAGCAGGGTGGGCAGAGGGAACCTAGTGTTAAGACACTCCGTTCCTCACTTTCTGCCGAATTCTGGAGGCATTGTGTGTTGAGTGCCAGAACTCAACGTCGCGCTTGTCCTCGACACCAGAGCGAAGAAATGGAAATATAAATTTAAGTAAATATTTCATCTCCTCGAGTGGGGATCGATCCCACAACCAGTCGATTTTACAGTCAAACTTCGTGCCGCCAGGCTACGACTGGCCTCAAAATGAAGAAATGAAAATATAAATTGAAATATTTCCCCCATTCAATACGCAATGCCTCCAGAGTTCCGCGGATAATGGGTAACGGAGTGTCTTAATAACACTATGTTTACTATGCTTGCCCTGCTGTGTGCGGGATACAGCGTGAAGATGTAAAAGGAAAGATAATTCTATTCAACTAAACTATATTATTAAACGTCAAAGGAAGATAAAAGGAGTAAATATAGGAATAACATATTCTAAGGTAATTAATTACACACAAAGTTACAAATAGCTTAATATTAGTTTTTAACTATTTAATACGTTAGATCTATTAAGTGACGGATATTGGAAAACACAGTGTCTTAACAATAAATTAGGTACTTATCTATATACCTAAGGAAATGTTTATTTAAATTTATTGTTTTTTCCATTTCTTGGCTCTGGTGTCGGGACAAAACGCAGTGTTGAATTCCGCCTCTCAACACGCAATACCTCTAGAATTCGGATTCAAAAAATGGCTAACGGAGAGTCTTAACACTAGGTTCCCTAAGATGAAGATGATTTGATTTAATGATCTTGATCTAGCTATTGTAGAAAATATTGGTAAAGTAAAAAAGTACCTTTTAACCTAAGAAGATCTTCCCCTATGTCATCATCATCATCATCATCATAATCATCAATATTTAATTGCTTAATTCCAACTCCACTCCCTATAGTTATATCGTTTTGTTCCTGTGGTAGGTTTTCCTTGACATTATTTCCAAAATCGTTACGCATTGAGAAACCCAGGGATTTTGATAGAGGTATGCTATTTAAAATGTCTTCAGTTGTTTTTTTAGAAGGTAGAACCTAAAAGTTTAAAAAATATTAAATAACTAAATAGCTTCACGTTTCCACTTGCATTCCTAGTATGAATCTACTGTATTGATAAAAACATTTAAACCGTATTTTTTACACGCCGTATCCCGCACACAGCAAGAAAGGCAGAGAGAAAGAAGTGTTAAGACACTTCGTTACTGATTTTCCGACGACTTCTGGAGGCATTTATTGCGTGTTAAGTGGCGGAACTCAACGTCGCATAAAACTAGCGAACGAACAAGCGAAATAAAACATTTTTGACGACATTGACACGTGTATGTGAAAACAAAAACATAAAAAAAATATAGCAAATAATAATAGATTATAGACAACACAAAATTGGTAACACATACCGAACAAAATTATGACAGAAAATCGAAATTTAAATTCAAATTAAAGACACAAGTATTGAACTCTAAATTACACCACATTGGGAATTTTAAGGTCACGTTGTAAGAAGATACCTCTATAATAGTCACTGCTAATACTAAAAATGGTAATAAAATCATATCGAGATTCCAAATGTAATGATGACTACTGTAGTTTAAGAAGCTTAATGATTGAATCAATGTATGAAATGACCGGCAGCTCATCTTTAATTGTTCTTGGAACAATGGGTAAAACAAAGAACGACGAAACAAAACAATATTTTTCAAAGAATATATTCTTCAAATCGATCGATGTCTATATCTATACATCTTTATGTATATTGTATACACATTAATAAAATTGAAGGGTTCAGATTTAATTCTTTTTGTCTGTCTGTCAGACAAACAGAAAGACAGAGAGATTTTCTGTTTGTCTAAATGAATCTTTGGAAGTGTTTTATGGTGCTTTTGATGATAGAGAAAGTTGTGGAGCAACATTGAGGCTAATTCTATCCCGAATTATCTATAATATATATCCCCGCGGGATCGTGAGGGTAAACTCACGCAGGAAAAACTGCGTTTACCGTGCGTGAATACCTACCAGGTAGATATGAAATAAACAATTAATTCTTGTGTTTTCAAATTCCAATAAATTTAAAATTACAATTTTTTTATTGTGTAACAGTGTTTGGTTAACCATATCACTGCCATTTTTTTATAAATTACACTTGTATATATCAGCTTCACGCTGTATCTCGCACACAGTAGGGAACCTAGTGTTAAGGTACTTTGTTCCCCAGTTTTCGCCGAATTTTGGAGGCATTGAGTATTGATTGTGCATGAGGCATTGAGAGTGGCGGAACTCAACGCCGCGTTTTGTATCGACACCAGAGCGAAGAAATGGAATAATTTTTATTAGACATGGGATATAAATTTAAATAAATATTTCATCTCCTCGAGTGGGGATCTAATCCACAACTAGTTGCGTTTACAGTCACACTTTGTGCCCCTGCGCCATGACTGGTGAATTACTCTTAAATAATATAAAAAAAAGTGTAAAGTCACGAGCAGGTTGCTACTTGCTACTAATAGACATAACGAAACTTTATTTTTAAATTAAATATTATTATTTGCTTGCTCAGGCCAGTCGTGGCACAGGAGTACAAGTATATGACTGTAGACGCGACAGGATGTGGGTTCGATTTCCACCCGAAGAAATTAAATAATATATATTCATTTCTTCGCTCTGGTAATGAGGCAAAGCGCAGCGTAAAAATCCGAAACTCAATATGCATTTTGCGTCCAGAACTTTGTGGAAAATGGAGAACGGCGGTGGCTTAATAGAGATGGAGGGTCTTAACACTAGGTTCCTACGTTCCCTCTGCCCATTCTGCTATGTGCGTGATACTACGTGAAGTTAAAAAAATACTATCAGCATATTATATCAGTACCAATAAACAGCAAGGTAACTTACTAAGTAAATTTGATTTAATTGAACTATATTAGTGCTTTCTTAATTAGTTTATGGTTGACTAAGTACTAGGTATACCTATACAGGTAAAAATAATTGAGACACGCTATACTATCGGTTATTCACACTTACACTTTGGCACGATGATAAGTATTATAAATATTCTAATTAAAAATGTACATTAAAAATATATTATAATTCTATTCAACTACAAATTGAAAATATTCTTTATATTTATATTTTGTTGAGTTGATTGGGTATATACTTCGAAGACAGTCTATAGCAAACTTTATGTAATATCTTCTATACAAGCCACATTAAAACACATTTTCCTTTTTTACTCAGCTTCCCGCTGTTTCCCTGAAGCATTTCCCTGAGCATGAAGCTGGGGAGGCAAAGGAAGGTTAGTTTTAAGGCACTCCAAAGCGAAGAAAATATTAAATATTTAATTTCCTCGAGTGTACTCGAGTGTGTCATACGCCTATGCTCCTGCGCCATTTTTTTTTGTTTTTGTTTTAAGTATGTAAAGTAAGTATATGCAGTATGAGGTTTTCTAAGACCCGTATTTACAAATCGCTCTGTAATCAAGTCTGAAATCGAACTTGAGATGTCATTTCAATCATAGAAATAATTTATGAGTTTTGAATCATGGCGAGAGTAGCTCGCGCCTGAAGAAAAGTGCTTTGATGGACGCTCATGAAGGGTGGGCAATCGCAGAGGACTGCCCTGTGTATTCTAATCAGAGAGGATTTTGACTGTTGGACCCCGACGCAATTAATTTATATTTCGTTTTGAATTTCAATAGTAGTAGACTACACAAAATGCTAGATAATTTTGTGTTTTTGTGTCATTGCAAGCAAAAACATTGCTTACCGACTGTCTTGTTTAACTATTATATTCTATAAAATTTGTTCAGCGACATACAAAAGTCCAGGTCAGCGAATCAGATCAGATTTACAGTCAGCGAATTTGTTAAAGTGTAAAACCACTCAACACGCTATGTCTCCAGAATTCGGCGGAAAGTGAAAACAGGTACTATCTACACCCAAACGCAAATGGAATCTAGGAGTAGGTACTTTACTCCATTTTCCATATTTCTCTACTTTTACAGGTACTTTACTCCATTTTCCACTTTTCTCTCCTTTTACAGGTACTTTACTCCATTTTCCACTTTTTTCTACTTTGACAGTATTTAGTGATTTGTAAGCACTAAACAAGAATATTTTACCAAAATTTCTACTATAAACATTTACCTTTAATATACAAAAAACGTTACACAGTAACACATTTCCAAGTCAGAAGTACTACAATGGCAATTGTAGCTCGAACAAAAAAAGATCACAGTGCAAGTCGGGCTGAGGTCCGTTTGTACTTTGTAGGTCAACGGGAATTATAATTTGTAAACATATACAAACGTAGTTTGCGGGCAAACATAAGCTTCACGCTGTATCCCGCACACAGCAGGGTAGACAGAGGGAACTAATGTTAAGACACTCCGTTCCCCACTTTCTGCCGAATTCGGGTGACATTGCATGTTAAGTGGCAGAACTCAAGGCCGCGCTTTGCCTCGACACCAGAGCGAAGAAATGGAAATATAAGTTTAAGTAAATATTTCATCTCCCTGAGTGGGGATCGAAGCCACAACCAGTCGATTTTACAGTCACACTTTGTGCCTCTGCGCTACGACTGTCCTCTAATATATACAGGATATAATTATTACTTTCGAATAAATGGCCCCATCAAACCTATACACCGAATATTCCACACACAAATCACTCAATTATAGTATCGAAACAGCTAAACAGATGATAATAAAGCTGATATGAGAAAACAAACAATATTTCATAGTTATCGCGGGTCAAGCGGCCGGCTGGTGACGAGCACGCACCGAACCGCCTCGAGCCGGTTGTGGTTAAACAATACATTGTGCTATATTGGCACATTCCTATTTAAAAATAATTTCTTAATAATATAAATGTAGTTGTAATTCTATATATTATTGTAATGACTTGCATAATATAGTTTAATATATATGGTAGCCCTATGATTTAAGGTTTTTTTTTTGTATTTTTGTTTCAGTTTCACGCTTTATCCCGCATACAGTGGGGAAAGGTTGAGGCCAGCCGTGGCGCAGTGGCACAAAATGTTACTGTTATACCGACTGATTTTGGGTTCGATCCCCACTCGAGGAGATGAAATATTTACTTAAATTTATATTTCCATTTCTTCGGCTGGTGTCGAGGGTAAGCGCGGCGTTGAGTTCTGCCACTCAACACGCAATGCCTCCAGAATTCGGCAGAAAGTGGGGAACGGAGTGTCTTACAACTAGGTTCACTCTGCCTACCCTGCTGTGTGCAAGATATAGCGTGAAGCTGATTTATAGTATTTTTCTTTCGGTTTCACGCTTTATCCCGCATACAGTGGGGAAAGCACGTTTGACCTCGTTGCGCGGCGGCCTAGGCACTATGTTAGTCCCTGGATTGAGACCTCCCGGACTCATAAGGAAACGCATGTTGGATGTCGTGATGCATGACATGAAAGCGAACGGTCTAATCACCGAAGGTCATGCAAATTTGAGGAGGTTGACTGAGAAGTCAGGACCTGGCAAAAGCCGGGATTAATGCCAAGGAAGAAGAAAACAGTGGAGAAAACAGTGGAGAAAGCAGTGGCAAACTGATGTTAAGACACTCCGCCCTCTTTTTTCTTGAATTTGAGAGATTGTGTGTTGTAAGGCGGAACTTCAAACCGCATTTTATCTTACCTGAGTTGGCTAATGAGCATATTTATCCCCCCGAGTGAGCATCAAACCCATACACATTTTACAGTCAGACACGGCCCACTGAGGCATGCCGGTAGCCCACAGTAGAGATTATATGAAAAAATATGTTTTTATAATAATTTTAATTTCCTACTATATCAATAAACATAAATATAAATACAAAAACTACTTAAAACCTACCTGTACTTTTATCATTTGCAATGTTGTAGTTAGTCTTTAATTTTTTATTATTTTCAAACATCTAAACTAGATTTAACTGGATATTTAATGATATAGCAGAAATAATATGTTTTATAGTTTTGCAATATTTTATACAGTTACTAAGGAACTTTTGAGTTTAACAAAAATAAACTATTAATTTGAATATATGAATCCGTAATGAGACCAGTCGCTCGTGGTGCAGCACAAGCGTGTGTCTGCAAATGCAACAGGTTGTGGGTTCAATTCCCACTCGAGAAAATTAAATATGTTATATTTTTATTTCTTCGCATTTTTTTTTTAATATCAAGGCAAAGCGCGTCGTTGAGTTCTGCCACTAAACAATGCCTCTAGAATTCCGTGGAAAATGGGGAACATAAGTGCCTTAACATCAGGTTCCCGCTACCCTTACCCAAGTAGGGTACTTATATTCGGTATACGGGGTGAAACTAAAAAAAAAAGAACTCAATATTTTATTTTAAAACTAAAAGACAGCAAGTATCAAAGTAAGCAATCCATCTATCTCATCAAGTGACTTTAATTTCTTCAATTTTGTGTTCGTTTCAACATATTAACCAGTTCGAACTGGTATAGCGTCTGTTAAATGTTTGTATTTATTATCTTCTGTCCTTTTCGACGAATTGCGATCTGACCTGAGTACGATAAATAATATAGTTGTTGAATATTTTTACGATGATTGACAACTTTTGTTTAACTGTGGAAAATATATTGGATAAACTCTCCGCTCTCCGCTCAATCGTTTTCTATTGGTGTGATCATATTGTTGAACTTACTACTATATAGTTTATATAATATTTACATTTACAGAGAAACTTATTTGGCAAGAAAATTCTCCGTTATTTTTAAAAAAAAATCACATATAATAATAAATAGATTTTTTTTTCTGAACGAATAAATCAGCTTCAAGCACACAGCAGGGTAGGCAGAGGGAACCTAATGTTTCCTACTGTTTGTTGACCACTTTCTGCCGAATTCTTGAGGTATTGCGTGTTGAGTGGCAGAACTCAACGCCGCGCTTAGCCTCGACACCAAAGCGAAGAAATGTAAATATAAATTTAAGTAAATATTTCATCTCCTCGAGTGGGATCGAACCCACAAACAGTCGGTTTTACAGTCACTTCGTGTCGCTGCGCCACGACTGGCCTCAATAAAAGTGAAGTGGGATGACGTCACTTCTTCGTATGGGGTAACGATTACAAAAACCACGGTTAATGAACTTGTACAATGTTGCATTCTTGAGCCGGTTACTTTAACTATTTACGTATATATATTAATTATATATATATTGTATATATACATTTTATACTGGTTTTTGGATAAATTATGATATAGAGTAAATATAAACATAATATATCTTATCACTTATTGGCGAGTAAGCGAAAAAATATATATGTTATAAAAATCAGCTTCACGCTGTATCCCGCACACAGCAGGGTAGGCAGAGGGAACCTAGTGTTAAGACACTCCGTTCCCCACTTTCTGCCGAATTCTGGAGGCATTGCGTGTTGAGTGGCAGAACTCAGCGCCGCACTTTGCCTCGACACCAGAGCGAAGAAATGGAAATATAAATATTTCATCTCCTCGAGTGGGAATCGGACCCACAACCAATCGTTTTTTACAGTCACACTTCGTGTCGCGCCACTATTCGCCTCAATATATGTTATAGCTTCACTATTTCAACCTGGGAACCTAGTGTTAAAACACTGCGCGCGCATTAAGGCACTTCAGCTCCCCACTTTCCGCCAAATTCTGAAGGCATTATGTGTTGAGTGGTAGAACAACGCCGCGCTTTGAATAATAGAAAATATCAGGGAATCGAACCCACAATCTGTCGCGCTTACAGTCACACGCTTGTGCCACTGCGCCACGACTGGCCTTAACCAACATAATATTTCCATGAAAGTTATAAGTAATGTTATTCAATATTACAAATGATTACGACATATTTATTAGTTAAAAAAAATCGAATCCATTTATTGTCCCATTCATCTTGTTTTTATATCATTTGTAACATAAAAAAATATATTAAAACAGACTTTATATAAACAGGGATGTTATGGAGCTCCGTAAGTAGTAACCGTGATCGAAACTATCGGATGTCTGACATTTAATAAAAAAAATAAAATTAGACATTTAACATGAAGTAACATTATTACAAAATAACTTTTGTTATTAAAAAAAAAAGAAATTAAACGTCACAAGCAACGAGATAGATATCACTCTTGCTAAACTGTAAAAAATCAACCAAGTGCGAGTCGGACCACCAAGGGTCCATAGCAATTTCAGGATTGTAAGTCAACGGGAAGTTAAGCTTATAAAAGTTGGCAAAGTTAAGTTTATTGTTGTTTTTAGCTATGAAATATTAACAAATATTAACTTTTGGGATGTAAGTACTTTTTTTTTTACTTGGTGCCAAATTTTATGCAAAAAAGTGATGATGAAAGAATAAATGCTCCAAGGGACATGAGATTTGGATATGTAATATTTATTTCAGCTTCGTACCACCACGCGATCTTGAGACAAAAGGTCTAGAGAAAAAAAAATAAAAATATTATATTTTTTGTTTCCCTGAACTTCATTATATTTTATTTCTCCGAAATTAACAGAGAAATGTAGAGCACAGTGCACAGAAATACATTGAGCTGATACTCTCTGTCTACCCGCAAATTAAATTGTTTAATTTTTATTTTTTTTATTTTATTCCAAAGTAGGTAGATGCACAAACAACATTAGATATTAGAAAAAAATATATAAACATAAAGTTTCACTATATAAAATCAGCTGTTCGAGTGTGAGTGCTGGTTAACTTTTATCAGTGAGATAACCGTCAGTTTGAACCGAAGAAAGATCTTCTTTATATAGGAACAGGAGTGCGGTTTCGAGTTAGTTAGTCAATGGTTAGCGGCTCGAGCGGCCGTTTCACGTAAATTTGGAAATAAAAAAAAAATGCCACCAGTTGCTGTGCCAGATGAGGTAAATAATTTTTAAAGTGTATTGTTCAAGTTTTTTTTAGATTTTTGTGTTTTTTTTATTTTATTTTTTTGTTGTTTTCGATTTTTAATTTTA
>DWQW01002019.1:0-29264 GCA_018249695.1 Heliconius erato demophoon
GTATGCGTTAAGCAAGCTCATTTTGGGTGACGTTTGCTTATAACAACAAATAAACTTTGCAAACCGTTGCTTAGCAACGGTCGGTTGTTATTAACATGGCGGAATAAATTGCCTGTCAAATTGAAAATATTTTAATATATTAGTATATATCGACAATATTACAAATATGAGAAAAAAAAGTAACCTATGTTCATCCGAAGACCCTCAAGTATCTCTGTATGATTATTTTATTACAATTGAATTAGCGGTTTGGCCCTGATTGCGGCACAGACAGACATACAGACAGACAGACAGAGTTACTTTCGAATTTATAATATAGGTATGGATTGTATTTTCTCAAGGGAAAATCGAACCCACAACCTGTCCAGTTTACTCGTGTCCATGCGGTAGGACTGGCCACAAATCAACATTTTTTTTATATTTTAACATTTTATTAAAATATTTGTAATAATAATCTAAAATATCGTAAAATAATTGAGTTATTTGCATTGAATGTTGGCGAATGATCATAATTTATAATAATCTTTTGGGAGCAAAACTTAAAGATAAGAATAAAGATGTTAACAACAAAATTGTAACAACTGTATAAGAATATTAACGTTGCGTGACGAGACCGCACATCTTTTAATAGGCTGGTGCTTGGACAGATTGAAAGTTTAGGTATTTGTTGATTTATTCGAATGTCGAATGCCTTTATGACATACCGTGCTGATAACGACGGACGGAATTTACAAATTTAAATATTTCTAGGACAGTATTTGAACCTACAACGTTCGCATTATTATTTAATGTTAGAATGGCTGTACTACTTACCATAATAGCGTCACTAACTCAATCAGATTCTAGTATAGTGACTTATTTTGAAGAATCTAAAAGGGTACTTTATTTCTTATTCTACTTTACCATTTCTTTATATATTATAAATGATTATCACAGAAAAGAATTATCTTAACCATAATCGTAACGGTAACTTAATTTCCGTAGTATTTATTTCGTTATTTAACAAAACCATAGTACATAGAACTTAATAACTACTAGAATTTGATATAAGATTTTAATGCTGATATGACTCAAAACATCATAAAAATTGATTTGTATTTTGAAATTGTGAAAAATACAGAACTGTCATTAGCACTAAAGTGACCAAACTAAATAAAAAGTAATAGAAAGTAAAGCGGAGAGTCGTGTCACTAGATAGAGAAAGACTCTTTACAAATTTCATATTGCACGTGAAAACATATAATCACTAACTTACATCTACAATTCTATAATCATTTGCTAGGTAATTGCCTCCTGCGCGCGCGCATTGGCCAACCATTTCGAAAGCTTCGTACAAAACACCGTAGGAATGTACCGTGTTAGTTTTTATTACGTTAATAAATAATTATAATTAATCATTAATTATCGATTACGATCTTCGATAGTCCATATTGCCCATTTTTACTCTATTTTGGAATTTATTAGTCAATATTTTAATGCAACTGTTGTTGCCAATATTATTATAATTTATATCTTGTGCTGTAAGTAATTAGCTGTTTGTAAATTTATATCTGTTTGTCACGATATACTGGCACAGTTAGGTGTATGGCTATGCGATGATTGTGGATATGTGATGTGGGATTTTCTTAAGGCAGAGGGAACTTGGGAACCTTGGTGTTAAGACACTCCGTCTCCATTACGACACTTCTGTTTTCCAATTTCCGCCAAATTATAGAGGCATTGCGTATTAAGAGGTGGAACTCAACGCCGCTCTTTGCCTTGTTACCATAGCGAATGGGAATCGAACTCATAATTCGGTTACAGTCGCTTGTGTTTCTGCGCCACAGCGGCCTCCTTGTTTTTTTAATGTCTATTAAATTAGAGGAAATTAGAAAACGGAACAATATATAATTAGGCTCTACCTTGAACGATGATTTTTATTTTTTTTATTATTACAAAGCTTACCATGCACATTATTATTTATTTTGTATAACTTTAAATATAGTGTTACTTTTTCATTACGATTTTATCTATACAATTACTCATATTGTATTATTACTTTTATTATGCGTATTAGTAACAGTGTATTCATTTAATCATAAGTTCAAAGGTTACTTATGTTAATCGTAAAACGATTCTATTGAAACTTATTTACTACTCCGTTTCAACAGACTTTAATTTTTTTTTTCTCTGTGCAAAATATATTTTAGATATCGATTTTTCAATATCGATAATTTGTTGCCAACATCACTATTTTATAAGCACGTGACCGGCGATCGTCCTGTGTCCTAAAATAGACTACATGTGAGTTCTAAGATTTGTTCTTACGATATATAACCGGTATATGTATTGATGACGACATTTTGTCAATGTCGGACAATGTCAGATTGTAAGCCAGATTTATGGGTTTAATTTTTTTTTCTGGCAACTAGATAAAACACGGCGTTGGTTTTCACCATTCAACGCTCAAAGTTTTGAAAATTAGGCGGAAGGTGGAATCATGTGAACTTAACACTAGGTTCCCTTTGTCTACTTTGTCATATGCGGGACTTATGACCTACATATGATATACCGTATACAGTAGCGTGAAGCTATATTAAATAACTAGAGGGCGTGCGCGGCTTCGCCCGCTTATTAGAAGTGAATTCTAAAAAAACCACGAAACACGTGTTCAATAAAATATTTTTAACAGTCTGAATTTAAATTTTTATAAAAATCGGTGGCAATTTAAAGATTTTTCCATATAAACTTTCAACCCCTTATTGAACCCTTAGGGGGTGAATTCTTAAAAACCATGAAATACGTGTTCAATTAAATATTTTTAAGAGTCAGAATTTTAAATTTTATAAAAATCGGTACAGATTAAATTTTTTTTCCATACAAACTTTCAACCCCTATTTCATCCCTTTAGGGTTCAAATTTTTCAAATTCCCTTCTTAGTGGATGTCCAGAATATGAAAATAAACATCTGCCCAAATTTCACGTTTCTACCATCAGCGGTTACGGCTCTGCGTGCGTTTTACCTCAGTCAGTCAGCACAAGTCCTTTTATATATATAGATTATGGAATTGCAATTTTGTCAATTTCTTTGGTGATTCAAACTAGGCCCGGCGTTGAGTTCCGTCTGACGTCCGTCCAACTCAATACACAATATGTCTAAAAAATGTAAAAGGAGTGTTTCAACACTAAGTTGAAAATGCATTTGTAGTATTTGTAAGTAGTAACTAAAGGTATTGTGTTTAAATTATTTTAACTTTTGTTTGTCATATATTAGGCTAGGACTAGGTTATTTGATTTGCTGGTAAATTAAGTTTAGGCAAAAACGTTACTGAATGTCATTGAATTATTTTAACCACATGTTTCGTTAACATTGATATGAACGAAGCTTTTTTATACACTTTGATGGTTATGGATTCAAATTCCGATCTAAAATGTCCATTTTTAGGTAGTAAGTATAGGTACGTATAAATATATTTTTTTTATTGGATACACCTATCTGTACTAACTTTGTGTTGAAATACTGACATCATCACATATCGATTTCTTCTCGCATATCTATTTTAGGGTAGATCAAGCGAACCAAGAATAGTGTCAGGACACTCCGTTCTCCAATTCTCTCTGGTCCCCTTAGTAAATATTAGTAAAAGCAAAATCAACATAAATTGATGATTATAATGATAAAAATAAATTATTTAAAAAAAATCGACTTCAAGCTCCGTTAAAAAAGTGGGTTAAAAAAACAGTTTCTAACCTAAATATAAAAAATGTTAAAGTTATATGATTTATTATATTAAAATTAATATTATTCATAGATGTATCTATATAAAATTCTAAAACCATGTAATTTAACCTACAGTATCGCTAGTAAAATCAGTGAGCGAAAGTGAGGTCTATATGAACAGTATGTTTCCCAAGTGGAAATTGCCACAAGATTGTGACACTCGTGCGAGACCGCTCTAAATATCTTAATATAACTCATATATTTATCTTAATACTAGCTCTTACTTGCGGTTTAGCCCGCATAGTTGAAAGTATCTAATAGCCTAAGATCTCAGTGTCCCCAGACTTACGTCATTTTTGCAAAGCTAAACTCACTAACTTGAAAGAGGTGCCATTTCAGAGATAGCGCCAACTAAAGTTAGATTAAGTTCACATGACACATTTTATGAGCTCGATGTAACCGACAGCCGGTACAGTAGGTCGGTTATCTCGAGATTTTGATCAAGTGCTCTACACAATCAAGACGATAAACGTGGTTTGATATTGTTATTGGTACAAGTATATAACTTCTTTAAATAATGTGCTATCCAATCGTAAATTTAAAATCAAACATAATTTCAATTTACAAATTCAAACCAGTGATTCCTTAGATTGGCGCCTTCAACCAAACAAACTCTTTAGCTTTAAAATATTAACTAGCGACTCGCCGCTTCGCCCGCTTGATCTTCTTTTTCCTTCTTCTGAACATATAACATATTTAAACATGGACGTACTCGTGTTTTTATAATAAATATATTTAATAATGTAGGTTGCAGACCGTACATACCGTAGTCTTACACTGAACTTACAAACACGTACAAATAAGTCGAATTACAATTGTCATTTGTCACTCAGCCGCACATCGCTGCAAATAATACCATCAGCAAATAAATATATAACAATAATAAATTAATAATACAATTTTAAATTGTCGTCTAAAAGGAAACGAGTTGGTCTCATTAGACGATTTTAACATTAGACGATTTGACTTGTCTGTTCTTAGAAGAATTTATATGTTTTTGTTTTGCTCGAAAAAAAATACAGTTTTGACGCCTGTATGTAAAACTGCAATAAATTTGATTAATTTTATTAAACTGGATTTTCTCTAATCAAAAATTCTTTTAATGAAGAATGAAGAAAGTATAATAGACATATAAACAGGTGGTTATGAACTTAAAAATATAATAAAAAAATATATGATATATTGAGGCCAGTCGTGGCGCAGGGGCACAAAGTGTGACTGTAAAATCGACTGGTTGTGGGTTCGATCCCCACTCGAGGAGATGAAATATTTACTTAAATTTATATTTCCATTTCTTCACTCTGGTGTCGAGGACAAGCGCGGCGTTGAGTTCTGCCACTCAACACGCAATGCCTCCAGAATTCGGCAGAAAGTGGGGAACGGAGTGTCTTAACACTAGGTTCCCTCTGCCTAAGCTGATTTATTTTATTTATTTTATATTTATTATTTGTTATATATTTTTTGCTAATGTTATTTTTATGTCATTGTGATAACCTGTTTTAATGTGTTTGTAAGTTTAGTTTAACATCAGATTATTTGTACATCCATCCATCCAGTGAGAAAATATTCCGTTCTACGTTTTTTCGTTTTAACGTTGAAAACCTATATAAAATCTAACACTATTTAGATTTACCATTTTAATTAAATTTTGGTTTAACTAAACAAAGGTTGTATATATGAAAGGCTTAAATGTTTAATTTGGTTCAGCGGCCTTCGCGACTTTAGTTACCGCATTAACACTGACCGGTGACAATAAAAATAATTTATTAGGTAAATTACATTAATATAAGGTCAAACCATATTGGGAGAATATATTTTTTAGACCTCTAAAAAATATATTCTCTTAATATGGTCTGTCATGGCGCAGAGATGCAATTGTGTGACTGTGTACGCTATGGTTATGGGTTAGATTCCTACTTGGGGAAACGAAGTGTGTAATATTTTCATTTTCTCATTCTGAAATCGAGGCAAAACGCAGAGTTGAGCTACGCCGCCCAACAAGCAATGCCTCCAGAATTTGTTGGAAAGTGGAGAACGGAAGTGTCTGAATGAGAACCGGGTTGGTTTAACACTACGTTCATAGGTTACCTGAGTCTACACTGCTATGTGCGGGATACAGCTTGAAGCTAAAAATCATAATTTATATAGTTAACTCGTTTTTTAATACAATTCCGTTATTTTTGCACCAAAAAGAGAACCTTAAGTATATCTCCCACTTAATTTTGACACGACACTCCGTTTCCGTTAAGACACTTTATAGCATTGTGTGATGTTAGGCGGAGCTCAACGCAGCAATTTACCAGAATTTGTCCCTCTGCGCCACGTCTGACCTCATATAAATATGTATATGTGAAAAGACTACTGATTTATGTTTGCGTCACCTGCAATATTAAAAAAAGGACAAATTCGTCGTAATAATATGAAACTACGAATAAAGGACTTACCTATTACCTTTTGTCGTTAGTACTACTTCTCTATTGAAATTTCTACACGATATGAATTTCTAAACGTTTTATTTATAGTAACATTTTTAAAACCAACTTTAGCAAGAGCAAATTTATTGAGCGGATGTTTCTTAATACATTGCGCTGGTGATATGGAAGTTTTATGAAATATATATCTGTACATATAATAAAATGGTAACTAGAGACCGGTAGTGGCGCAGGGGCACAAGCGTGTGACTGTGAGCTCGATTGTTTGTGGATTTGGTTCCCACTCGAGGAAATGAAATATTTTTTTTATTTCTTCGCTCGAAGCTGTTCGTTTTCTTCGCTCGCTGTCGAAGTCAACTCACGAAGAATTGAATTTCAAAATCAGCTTAATCGATTTAAATGCAGTTATCATTATTGTATTTCGGCAAACTTCCCTGAAAATTTTGTGTTGTAGTGCAGTTTGTTTTATTTCAATCGGTTCCTAAATTTATATCTAGGAGGTCGCTAGTTATGTACTTACTAATCTTTTTAAAAAATTAGAGGCCGTCGTAGCGGAGGAGCACAAAGGTGTGACCGTAACGCGACGGTTGTGGGTTCGATCCCCACTTAAGAGAATTTTATTATTCATTAATATTTTCATTTCTTTGATCTTGTATCGAGGCAACCGCGCGGCGTTGAGTTCCGCCAATCAACACGCAATGCCTTGAAAAATTCAGCGGAAAGCTGAATTGAATGTCTTAATATTATGTTTCATCGGCCTACCCTGCTGTGTGCGGAAAACAGCGTGAAGCAGATTTAATTTAATTTATATTAAAAAAAAGCACTTAGTTATATTGCCATTGTTTAAGTTTATTGAAATAAACATATTGAAATTAAAAAAAAAAGAAACAAAATAAAAAAAAAATAAAAAACCTACACTTAAGTACGTAGGTACGTACATATGTAAAAGTTTCCTATTGTTTAAATTAAAAATATTTGTTACTAATAAATAAGTAACTTTTTTTTCATAGTGTGACTTAAATAGATAACCTTGAGTTATAAGTTGATGGTTCATTCAACTATAATTATGTCAATAAAACTTTTATCTATTGTAATGTGAATAAAACAATATCTTTTAATATACAAATATAAAAGTTTTATTTAAACATTCTATGCGTTAATAAATTATTTTTATGTTTTAGTTTAACGCTATATCTCGCACATAGCATTGTAGGCATGGGGAACCTGGGAACCTAGTGTTAAGATATTCCGTTCCCATTAAGACATTTCCAATTCCCACTTTCTATCGAAAACTGTAACTGCACCACCGTTAACATGATTGACGACTACAATACACGAATATGGACAAAGAATGCAGAACATTTAAAATATGTTCATTTCATATTTAAAAAATAAATAAATAAAAACACCAAAACAAGCATCAAGAACAAAAAAGGCACAGACGAGAAGTCTGTGTCATAATAACTCAACGATAAAAAAAATATACAAATACATATAGGAACAAATGTGAAAACTGATAATTATTAATAATTACCTTCAAGAAAGTAAAGAAATGGTTATGTATGAAAGTTAGATCAAAGAACGTAGGAAAATAAATGTTTTAGAAATAACAAATTAGTTTTTACTACTTTTAGAAATAACAAATTAAAATTACACATCCCATAAAAACATAAATATGAAATGAGAGTCAAGTAAAATGTTAAATAATACGTCGTTCTCGATTTCACTGATAAAATAATGGGAGATGTACAGATGTGGGTGCCGAGTTCTGCGTTCACTCTGGATAAAATTGAAGCTCAAATTTAACTTGGGTATTTTTTACCAGCAGATACCTAACCCAATAAAAGTCCAGTACAAGCTGAAAATATAGAAACTAGCAAATAAAATAAAACCTGTACGTAACACTTTATTCTAGACAAAATTAAAACTGCTAATTATGAAGCAGTTAAAACCACGTGTCTGTAGTGTTTAGTTAAAATCACCTCGTTCTTAATTATAGTAATGAGAAGAGGTGACTATTATTTTTTATCTTATGAGACTGTTTAGAATCAGTCTTCTATTGTGACTTACAATTACACATATAATATGAAAATTTAGTATCCTACTCTTTTATTGTTAAAATATTTATAAGTGTTTAAATAAAGTTATTATTATTGTTAAAATATGAAAGGTAACTTAAACGAAAGCCTTTAAAGAACCCTTTAAAGAAAGATACCAAAAATAAAATTTATGGACAAAAACAATTTCATTTAAATTAAAAATTGCTTCCGTACATTATCCGAAGAAGATACAGGTCTTTCAACTTTCTTCACACAGTAGTTTGGCTGTGCATTCTATCTGTCCCTTAACGAATGATAGAAATGTATTATATAAATGTAATACAGTTTGAGACTTGTCTTATTACATGGTTATAGTAGGTTTAAATAAAATACCTCAAAAAAGATATATATTTAAAATATTTTCATGCACTTTGCTTGATAAGATACTGAGGAAAGAAGTGACCTCACCATATTTAAAAATCTGTTCAGCAGTTTCTGAGTTTATTTAATACTGTATGGAATTATTTAATACTGTATATATTTTACTTCTTTACAACATTATTATAGAATTTTAATTGATTAATAATCTTTAATGCATTCAATCTAATTATTATTCAAAATGTCACTGTACGACTTTCATAATACCTGTATAAATATTCTATGTTTGACCCCTCGTGTGACTTAAACTATAGTGTACATATGTATCAAGGCTAATACGACGCTCGGCGGTCTTGAAATTAATGTCAAGAATTACTCGGCGATAACTTTAGAATATTCCACGGTTCAGTTATATAAATTTTAGTTTAATTTATTTTAGCTTCACAATGTATCCCGCACATAGCGGGGTAGATATATGGGACTTGGAAACTTGGGAACCTAGTTCACATTAAGACATTTCTGTTCTAAATTTTTCACCACCTTCTTGAAACATTGCGTGTTAAGTGGCGAAACTTAACGAAAATAACTCTAACTAAAATTTTCTTGGAACAAGAAATTCGATTGTTTCTAAAACTGATTGCTATAGTGATAAAACTACGAAAATATCAATTTTAACCTTTAATAAGAATTTGCGTTGGATTAGTGAAGCAAAATTGCAAGCATCTTGGACCTTGGCTTTTAGATATCCCCACAGGAAGTATTCGAAGAGTAATGGAAAATTTCCGAGAGAGGCTTACAGAGTGCATCAACAATGGATGCCGACATTTGAGTAATGTATTGTTCAAAACTCGTTAATATAATATGTTATTGTAAACGGCATTCTTTGCACTATATTATATTTCAATAAAAAATATTTAAATTTATTTCCAAATTTGATTTTATTTATTTACATATATTACAAAAGAGAGGAGATCCATATGCCGCACCCTATATTGAGTAAAAACTACTAATAGGATTTGGCCCCATTTGTGGCCATTCGTGGCGCAGGGGCACAAGCTAGCGACTGTAAACTCGACCGACTGTGAGTTCATTCCCTTGAAGAAATTTTAAATTTTCATTTCTCTCGTTACCAGATAACGAGTCAAAGCGCATCGTTAAGTTCCGCCATTCAGTATATAATGCCTCCAGAATCCGGCCGTAAGTGGGAAACGGAGTGCCTTACACTAAATTCCCAGTTTTCTTTTGCCTACCCTGCTGTGTGTAGAATAATAGAAAACGGAAGCTAAAAAAAGACAGGTTTGATCCCAGTACAATCGCATTCAACCAGGTATACCCCAAATGAGTAACAAAGTAATTAAAACGTATATTAATTTATATTAAACGATTTTATAGAACGATTTTACGAGTTTGTATAATTATGTAAAAATATATATATATAAAAACTTACATCATATACAAGCCACTTTTTGTGGAAAACTACGAACTATTAAGGTCAACAATCTTATGACCTTGAAGCTTATTTTTAATTAGACATATTTTCTTGTACTTAAACATAAAACATATTTTCTTGTGAACTTTTCGCTTTATTTCGCACAGCAGATTAGGAAAATAGAATTTAGTGTTAAAACACTCCGCTGTCTCCTTTCAGCCCAAATTCGTGTCCACAACACATCAGAGCGAGAAAATAGAAATAATTGCATCATCGGCATCAAACCCACAAAAATCTCATTTTCAGTCACACGCTGTATATTACTATGCCACGATGGCCTTATTTATAATTAATGTAGTTAAACTTGTTATACAAAAAGTTGTTAGGGTTAAGTTAAGTTTTGTATAACTTTTTTGATCATTGTTCTTTCACAATGCGATGAGTTCAAAAGAGGTCGGTGTATTAAAAAAAAACTTTTGAAAGGGGTCAATGTTACACGTGACAAGACATTCTTAAGAGATCAACGTGCTTATAGATCTTTTTGTTAGTTTTTTTTCCAGTGTCACGCTGTATAAGCCACTGTGCTCCCCACTTACAGCTGAATTCTGGAAGCGTTGTGTGTTGTTGGTAGGACTCAAACACGCGCTTATACCTCGACACTAAAGCGAAGAAATGAAAATATTAAATAGTTCATTTCATCAAATGGAAATCGAACCCAGAATTTGCCATTGCAACTTATATGTCATTTTATACTTACAAAATGTATATATATACAATATATATATACATGATATTTACTTGATATTTACATGATTTTTACTTGACATTAATATGTAGATATGAAAATTACGAAGGACTTGTAGAGGCTGTTGTGGCACAGTAAGCGTCTGACTGTACGCGATGCGATTTAGAGCTTGATCCTAATTCCTCGGGAAAAGGAATTACCTCGTTTTGCAGCGCTGGCGAAGGCGCGGCGTTGAATTCTGCCACGTAACCCGTAATTTCTCAAAGTCTCAACCCTAAGTCCTTCTTCATTTGCTGGAAAACATCTGAAGCTCAACAATTTAAGTGTAGATGGATTTGAATTGAAGACTATTGAGTAGAGCCCAGTCGTAGCGCAGCGACACGAAGTGTGATTGTAAAATCGACTGGTTGTGGGTTCGATCTCCACTCGAGGAGATGAAATATTTTCTTAAATCTGGTGTGGAGGTTAAGCGCGGCGTTGAGTTCTGCCACTCAACACGCAATGCCTCCAGAATTCGGCAGAAAGTAGAGAACGGAGTGTCTTAACACTAGGTTCCCTCTGCCTACCCAGATGGGCGGGACACAGCGTGAAGCTGATTTATTTACTATTGAGTATGGTACTCGATTATTGTACTATCTATTTATACCGATAATATTAATACAGTAAACCACAAATCCGTAAGCTGCTCTACATTTTTTATAGGAAGCATCTCAGTAGGAACTTTTTTGCAAGACTTCATCATTCAAAGATTATTACAAAAAATGATCATCTTCCGCGAGAGAAAGCTATTTACACAATAACTTTTAATATCTTTTTAAGTGTCATACTACCTGTATTTAACATAATTTTGTATAGTTAAACAATGCGAGACCAATCGTGGTGCAATGGCACAAGCGTACGGCTGTTAACGCGAAAGCTTGTGAGCTTCGTTTACAACTCAATCTGGAAACGAGGCAAAGCGCGGCGTTAAGTTCCGCCACTCAATGCTTGCTATGTGCAGGATACAGCGTGAAGCTTAAAAAAATATGCTCTTATTCTAAATACCCTGAATCAGACTTGATTAAATTGTCTTCAGTTATATTTTCGCTTTAGATTTATGTAAGTACATAATATTCATCATAATATTATTGGTAAGAGAGGCAGATGGGGAAGGGGAGGGGGGGTTGACCTTCGAGAACACAGTATTGATTTACTCGAGATGAATACCGGAGAAAAGTCACGTAAAAAGCATAAGGCCCCCTCAGAGGGCATGTATAAAGAGGTTGAAGACAGAGGACGAGGCAAAAGCGGTATGCAGGGACAGTAACGTTTGCTGAGCCCCTCTAATAATAAAGCGAAACAAAACCAAATCACAAATACTTATTTATATATATACACTATAAATAAATATGTGTTATCCCAATAATTTATACTATTGCAGCCTCAAAGTTAATCCTGCGCAATATCAACGGCGAGTTCCGGTCGGGTCAGCTGACCGCTATATTGGGCCCTTCCGGTGCCGGCAAGAGTACTCTACTGAACATACTCGCGGGTTATAGGTAAGAAATGATTTTTAGTTTTATATTGCAGATAGTATTTGAAAAAGAAATTGTTTTGGATGGTGGGGCTTAACACCGCGCTTTGTCTTGCCAAAGACGTTAAACATAATCATTAGACTATCGTATGGAGAAGATGCACCTATAACTATAATTTTAAAATGTAACTAATTAAAAAACTTTTGTAATAAATTTTAAATAAAACTCTAACTGGATTAATCGCATATATTTAGCTTTATACATTTTTGGAAACCCGACGTTTTGAACACTTTGCAGTAGTCCGTGGTCACGGGTAGACTGAGGTGGCATTCGTCTGTCAGTTGACATAAATATAATATCAAACTACCGCCAACGATTTCCTAGTTGCCCCACGTACTGCCCTGGATTCCTACAGTATGGGCTGACTGTATCTTGCCCTCTGGTATGGATATGGGTTTAAGACTTCAAAGTTTTTATGAGTGGCTCCCAGGTAGTAGAAAGTTTCCAACAGTCTTCTCTGATGAAATAAGGTAGTTTTCCACTTTGCTGTATTTTTGTTTAAAGCATAAATTACAAAATAAATAACTACATTTCCAATATCATTGAATTAAGAGTAGTGTTTTAATGACATCAAGCAAAGATAATTTTAAAAGTAAATACATTTAACATATCATCGATATAATGACCAATTGTAAAGTTGTTTATCATTATAGTGTTAACTTTTATATTAAACGATTATGGCTATTATATATTTTTTACTTAATACATGTTATTGGTGCGGCGTTGTATTCCGTCACTCGACAAGCCATGTCTCCAAATTGGACGGAAAGCGCAACCGGGGGTAAAGTACATTTCCATATCTACATACGGTATACAGTGTAAAGATAAAAAAAGAATTGAACCCACAACCACCTTGTGACACTAGGCCTATTTTATTATCTATGCATACACACAAACACTAACATATACAGAGTGTTTTTGTCATCACCACTTTAAATGAAACGACAGTTTTAACTACTCTATAAAAGCCTAATACAATTTAAAAAAAAATCCAAAAATGTAAAAGGGTTTTTTAAAAAATGATAAATAATAAAATTATCGATGTAAAATAATATTGGTTTGGGCACGTTGAACGAGTGAGTGATGAAAGAATGGAAAAAAGATTTATGATGGAAAAGTGAGTGGTAAGAGAGGTAGGGGGAGACCTCAGTTGACCTTCGAAAACACATATATTTTTGATAGAAAGATACTGGAGGAACGTCACGTAAAAAGCATGAGGATCCCCCGGAGGGCATGTGTGAAGAGGTTGATAACATTGGACGAGGCGAAAGAGGTATGTAGAGACTGTCAAGTCGTAGGTATTGGCGGTAAAGTTCGAAGTTGAATAACCTTTAGTAGTATTTTTGTAGTAGTACGTGTTTACGTTATTGGTATCTATGCGTAACTGCGTCATACGAAATACAGGTATAGATAAACATCGTGAAGTGAAAAAAAATCCTTCGTTTAAACTGTTGAGGTATCTTGATAATTAATCAAGATCGAAGAATCGAAGATCTTTAGGTATGGGCTTAAAATATTTTAGCCTATATAGGCTAACAGCATATGCTGTTCCCGTAAAACAAGCGCTGACGTTTCCACCCTGTGTACTTATGTAGCAGGATAGGCAGAGGGAATCTAGTGTTAAACACTGTGTTCTTCAATTACCGCTGAATTTTCAAAACATTATCGAAATTTCAGCGGAAATTCTCGAAAATTCAGCAGAAATTCTCGGGATACAGCGGGACGTGACACAAATGCAATCCTTAAAATTTATACTATTGAAACGCGATCATTGTGGGTACGATACCCACTCGGGGTAATAAATTATTTTTAATAACAAGACAAAGCGCGGCGCTGAATTCCGCCACTCAACACGCAGTGTTTCTAAAAATTGGCGGTGTGTTGAAAAAGTAATGTCTTGAGACTAGGTTTTCTTGCCTATCGTATCTACTAATAAATAAAAAAAATCTATGGTAATTGAAAAAGTAAATAAATACATTTAACATTCCATAGATTGTAAACAAAGTGTGACTGTAAACGCAACTGGTTGTGGGTTCGATCCCCACTCGAGGATATGAAATATTTATTTAAATTTATATTTCCATTTCTTCGCTCTGGATTCGGGGTAATGCGCGATGTTCCGTCACACAACACGCATGTCTCCAGAATACGGCGGAAAGTTGAGAACGGAGTGTCCTAACAGTAGGTTTCCTCTGCCTACCCTGCTGTACGCGGGATACAGCGTAAAGCTGTTAAAAAGCTGTCACTATAGTTTTAGATATTATTTATATAAGCAATGATTATCATTAGGTCATACACGATGATGAATACCTATTATTAACTTGTTTATAAAGAAATATTTTTTTCTTTATGTAAATATTTCTTTCTAATTCTCAAAAAAAATATATTAAGGCTTATATATTTTTTTACTTATTCACGCGTTTTAAAAGTGATTGTAATTTATAGGTAACTAGCATTGAGACCATGAAATCCTTGCTCAATGAAATATTTTTAAGAGTCGTAATTTCAAATTTTATAAAAATCAGTGACGATTTAAAAAAAATCCATACAAACTTTCAACCCCTATTTCATCCCTTCAGGGTTAAAATTTTTCAAAATCCTTTCTTAGTGGATGTCCAGATTATGAAAATAAACATCTGTCCAAATTTCACGTTTCTACGCACAGCGGTTACGGCTGTGCGTGCGTCTTACCTCAGTCAGTCAGGTCCTTTTATAGATATGTTAATTTTAAATTAAATATAAATCAAAGATCTTACTATGTATTATAATACCGCTAATTTCCATAAACTTTTATACCGCTTTAGAAACTCGACTCGACTCGACTTCACAGAAGTCCGTGGATCTCACGCATAGTCTAAGGTGGCATCCTTCTGTCCGTTGACATAATTATACATATCGAAGTTTCTTTTGCCTCGCGTATTGCCCTGGATTTTTGCTGAATCAGCTGACAGTGTCTTACTCTCTCTTGCCCATATACATATATAATAAACATGATTATTTTAGTACTATTTTTGTGTGAATATGGACAAACCTTGCTTCAAAAGGTGATTGTGGGTGGCAATACCTATAAATGCTAAAAATAGGCAGGGAGTGACTTATCTTTACGTTTTTTCGGCTTACCTTTTCATTTTTTATAATGAAGGATACATTTTGAAATGAAGTAGTCGAATTTTATTGTTTTTATTATATAATAATAAGCTAGATATCTTTTAATTTGAATCTCCAGTAACAAGACACAACACGGCGTTGAATTCCGCCTCTCAACACACAATATGTCAAAAATTGGGCAGTGCATGGGGAACGGAGAGTCTTAACACTAGGTTTCCTCTACCTACCCTGCTACGAGTATATGCGGGATGCAGCGTGAAGCTAAAAAATGATATCTTCCATTCCAGGGTAAACGGAGCAACCGGATTAATAACAACCAATGGAGAACCAAGAGACCTGCGTCTTTTTAGAAAGCTGTCTAGATACATAATGCAGGATGACCTGCTCCAGCCTCTGATAACCGTGCAGGAGGCTATGACGATGGCCGCCGATTTGAAACTCGGAAACGATATGGAGAAGCGGAGGAAGATAATCATTGTTTGTATTTTTATTAATTTTCTTTATTATTATGCCTTCATGATGCAATTTATGGGTTTAATTCCAGTTGGAGAAGTTTTCTGAATTATATTAATTGTAAAGTCATTTTCTATGGTTTCAATACGTGAAATATCTGTGACATATATAGCGGCGTTATGTTTCGCTACTTAATAGTGTGCCTAAAGTGATGAGAAATGGAGAATAAAAAAATATGTATATAAAATATGTAAAGAAATGAAAATATGTATGTATGTATACAATTTGACTGTACTAAACATGGGATATTGGTTCAAATTATTTTTCTTTCCTATTTTCTTAAGCTTACTTTAATTTTATAATATTTTTGAGTACTAAAAATATTTTTAGATTTCTCAAATTAATAGAAGTTCCCCTCTAGGTAGAAGAAATAGTCCAGCTATTGCGTTTGGGCAAAGCGCGGAACACATCAACAGAACGTCTCTCCGGAGGAGAAAGGAAACGATTGTCCATCGCCTTGGAACTACTCAATAATCCACCGGTTATTTTTTTGGATGAACCCACCACGTAAGTGTTTTGGTGTATTTTATTTTAATTTTTAGTGATAAGTCACTGCCAATGCGACGTCTGTCTAGAATATTTTATAATGGTCACAAATAAAGTTATAAAATGATAATAACATAATTAAAGAGATTAAGGATTGAATTAGCTTCACACTGTATCCCGCACACAGCAGGGTAGGCAGAGGGAACCTAGTGTTAAGACACTCCGTTTCCCACTTTCTGCCGAATTCTGGAGGCATTGCGTGTTGAGTGGCAGAACTCAACGCCACGCTAAGCCTCGACACCAGAGCGAAAAAATGGAAATATAAATTTGTGGTGGTTGAATAATTTCATTGAAATTGTGATGATATTATATCGTTATCTTTCCATTTCATTAATTGTACACATCTACTGACTGTACTGACTGATTGTCATTAGTGATGAGGGATGACAGATGATGGGTGACGATAACGGGTGACGGATGATCGATAGTGATTGGGAGAATATATAGAAAAATCTCATATTCAATGTCTCAAAACGGTTGTTATGATTTTTCATACTAATCTTTCTGCTTTTATGATACAAAAAGATTCTGTGTGAGTAATATGTTTAAGTTATAGCAGTGTAACATAAATAATATCATGTTAAGGAAACACTCTTCCATTTCAAAAATAAAAAAAAAAATGTTGTCGTAAATACCAAGGAAGTAACATTCCTTTTCCTTATTCCTAACATGTTTTTGATAATTGTAATGAGTGGACGGGGGGAGCGAACGGGGGGAAGTCTGGTATTTTTTTTATTTGGCGTTTAAATTCGTAAAGTAATTAGTTATTTTTTAGTCTAGCTAAAACATTGCGTTACTTATTTTCCGTTCCGTGCCGTTCCATTTCGTGTTGAGTGGCGGAACTCAACGCCGCGCTTTGAATCGACACCAGAGCGAAGAAAATTGAAACATAAATACTTCATTTCCACTTCGTGCCCCTGCGCCACAACTTTCCTCAGTTATTTTATAATCAGTTTCAACAAATCTACATTGCATCATAAACACGTGTAATATAATTATTTTAACAACTATATAAAACTAATTTTATTTTATATTTACAATTTAAATGTTATATTGCAAAGTTCGAACGTCTGTTTGCGTTCACTTATTTTTTTTATCAGGTTCACGCTGTATCCCGCACACAGCAGAGTAGGCAGAGGGAACCTAATGTTGAGACACTCCATTTCCCACTTTTTGCCGATCTTTGGAGGCATTGCGTATTGAGTGGCAGAACTTAACGCCGCGCTTAACCTCGATACTAGAGCGAAGAAATGAAAATATAAATGTAAGTAAATATTTCATCTCTTCGTGTGGGGATCGAACCCACAACCAGTCGGTTTTACAGTCACACTTCGTGCCACTGCGCCACGACTGGCCTCAATTGCGTTCACTTAATTAGCATATTTGTGATTTATTTTATTTTATTTTAATTTTACGACTATTACAACACATTAAAATAAAGGACACAATAAATTCTTAATTTTTATTGTTTATTATTCGTATTTTTTAAGTGCAGGTGCAGTGTATTGCAAAAAAATATGAAACTTGTTGTTTTGGCGAGGTCATATTACCTCATTGGCCTTTTGAGCTATAGTCAACATGATGGCGTAGTGTTCCTTATCGTAAGTTTATTACTACAAACCAAAAATATTTTCATTCTCCCTGGTTTGATAAAAAAAGCAAGGGTTGAGTTCCGCTGCTCAAGATCGAACGAAAAGTCTAAAACGGAAGGTCTATATTATGTTCCGGTTTATTTTGATATATGTGGTCTTAGCAAATAATTCATTATGCATATTGATATCGTCGTGTGTCTAATTTGTGGGCAAAACGATCGGAAAATATTTATAGATTTTTAAAGGTCATGAACTAAAAAATATAAGAAATATTTTTTCAATAAATACGATGTTGACTTTTCGTTTCTATTATACTAATTTGACTAAGAAATCTGTTGTTTCAGCGGTCTAGACGATGTAGCGTCTTCAACTTGTGTTTCTCTCCTAAAGCGAGTGGCTCGAGGTGGTAGAACAGTAATATGCTCTCTCCACACTCCATCTGCAAGAATTTTCTCAGTTTTTGACCACGTTTATGTAGTGTCTGATGGAAAATGCGCTTATCAGGGCACCGCGTCTGGAGTTATACCGTTTCTGAAGGAACTGCAGCTGCCCTGCCCGAAAACATATAATCCTGCTGATTTTAGTAAGTGTTTTTTTTTAAATTTTTTTTTACCTGTTTTATTTTTATGTATTGTTTACAATTGTTTTGAACGTGGGGTAAGTGGAGACACTTTTGAACTATCACTCTGTTCTGCAGTTTTTACTTAGAAATTAGAGATAGCTTGGATGATAGATGGAGTCTATGCACTAATCTTTCTAATTAGACCAAAGGAATATCTTTTTTTTTCAATAGAAATACTTTTCACCATTTCATTTTTCACACATTTCACTCTAAACTTGGATTCAAACCCATAATCTATTTAAACTGTCTGCCCGTCTAAATTGAGAAAATATCAACAGAAAGTTACCCAACGGCGGAGTATTTGCAATTCAATACTTATTTCGTACTTTAGAATTGCGTTTCAAATCGGACTATTATATTTCTGAAACATGTAAATATTATGTTTTGTTTCATATTGCAAAGATTCCTATGCAAATTTGTTTTAAATTGCTTAGCTGCTGACCGTGCCTAATAGTAGATTATGGATATTTGGTATTTTCTATTATATTTGTAGAAATACACTTTTGTAACTAATAAATGAATAGTGTTACAAATAGGTATATGGTTCATGCATTATACTGATGGCGCAAGGGGTGCACACGTGTGACTGGGGCAGGTCATGGATTTGATTTCCACTCGATGGAATGAAATATTAAAGATTTTCATGTTTTCGGTCTGATGTCGAAGCAAAGCGCGGCCAATCAACATGCAATGCCTCCAGAATTCAGCGAAAAGTGAGGAACGGAAGTATCTTAATAGGAACGGAGTGTCTTAACACTAGGTCCCCAGGTTCCCTACGCCTACCCTAACGCCTAACAAATAAAAAAAAAATATATAGTGGTGATCGAGCCCAATCCATAGAGTTTATAATCGCTGCTCGCTGAATTACTATAATTTTTTGTAGTTATTGTATTGTACTGAAAGAATCCTAACTTAATTAGCAATAAAGGATGATAAGGTTATTTTTAATTATATATTCATTTAAAAATTGAATAGTTTAAATTATAGAATAAATAAAAAAATTTTTCTATCCGATTTGCTTTATTACAGCAAAAAATGTTTGGTACATTTTTTGCTGTAATAAAGCAATAACTATGGAAAATATAAATGGAAAAGTTTTTTCTTACGTAGTAAAGTTGAGAAAATAAAAATATATATTTTTCTCTATTTTTCTCTCACATTTCGAAGTGTCTATGAATACAGGGGACAAACATTGAAAATGAATATTATACCCATAACCAAGCAGAATTAAAAACTGTACGAACACTACGCCACTGAGCCACGAGTAAAAATCAAATTTATAACCAGTCACACGCTTGGGCCCCTGCGCCACGACTGGCCTCGCACTTGTATTAATAACGTTTGTAATAAAATATTAATATATTAATAAAATAATAATATAATATATTCTAGTTATAGAAGTATCAAGTGGTGAATACGGGCACCATGTCGATCGTATGGTATCTTCAATAGACAATGGGAAATCTCAGAAATGGCGGAACTACGGTACAGATGACGTCTATGAAGAAACCGATATAGAACAATTGAATGCAGGAGTAATTGAAAGCCATAATTATAAGTTTGAGTGTACACCGTACCAGCAGTTTTATGTGCTGTTGAAAAGAATGATATTACAAACTGTGAGGAATAGGGTAAGTATTTCTTAACATTTTTAAGTGTTTTTTCACATCAAGAGTAGAAAATTATTTTGAGGCCCAGAGGGTTCGTTCGTCTAACCGTTTGGTTCCCAAGTGGCTCGGTTTTCAAAAAAAATATAAAAGAGTATTTTTTTTTTCTTTTTTAACCGTTTTCAAATAATAAAAGGTTTCTAGCTTTGTATTTGCTTTATAAGTGGGATTCGTAAGTGTACCTACTGTGTATACAATGTATATACATTTTAACGAGATAATTTTTAAAGTCATGTCAAGATAATCTTTTCTGATTAAAAACGAAATCTTAAAATTAAATAAGGAGTCTGGGTACCTAGTGTTAACCCAGTACGTTTTTATTACGACATTTCCGTTCTCCACTTTCCGCCGAATTCTCGAGACGGAACTTATTGTCGCTTTTATCTATAAAAAGTGCTGTTTTGAAATATGTAACCAGCAATTTATTCTTTGATCGAAGTCCATTTGAACCATCGATTGACGTATTCTTAACAAGGATATCCTCTTTATTTAAACATCCATTATGAACTATCGTATGACGATTTCGTATCAACAATTTTTTTACCACGTTGTGCGCTTATGTTCTTAATTTATTTTGACTTTTGAGGCACGTAACCAAAATCATCTAAGGCACTACAGCCGCTTGTGAGCCTTGGTCTGTCCCGTGTGTTTGGCTGGTGAGTCCAGAATATTTTTACAGTTCCTTTTATTTTTGGATTTTTCTTTCGAATTTATAATGTTTAAATTTTATAAGTCTTGCTCAACTACGTCAACATTCAAGCTTTGACCTGGGTTACAGTCATACCCTTGTGCCCCTGGGCCACGACGGCCTCACTACTTAGTGTACCGGGTACTTTATTTAATTCAATATTTTCCAGGATTACCTCTGGCTGCGCGTGGGCATGCACGTATTTCTCGGTTTTATAGTCGGCGCCTTGTTCGCTCAAATGGGCTATGACGCCTCCAAGACGCTATTCAACTTCGGTTTCTGCTACGCGTGTATCATTGCCATGTTGTATACAACTATGATGCCTATTTTATTAGCGTGTGAGTATTGATATTGTAACTTAACATTTTTGTCACCATAGGTAGGGGTAATATAGTGTAAAAACACTCATCACGTCTTCGTTTCTCATTTGCAACAGATTTTTTTAACTTGCATGTTTCGTGAAGAGCCCAACGCTGCGCTTTGTCTATTAGACCTGGCAAATGAAAATAAATTAAATATAATTTTACTCCCGAGTGTGGGTTGAACCCACAACTGTCGCATTTACAGTGAGCCAAGCGCCACGCAAGTGGTAATTTTTTTTAAGGCCTCTGTTTTTGCCGCTGAGAAACTGGGATAGAGAAGTGTCCTAATGGGAACAGAATGTCTTAATTCTAGATTCCTATGTTCCAATTGCCTACCCTACTATGTATGAGATATAGAGAGAAGCTTATATCGCATTTAATATATTTTTTTCTTTATGTACCTCCCTCTATATCAGGCAGGGTGGACAGAGCAAGCCTAGTGTCAAGACAATGCGTTCGACTTTTATTATATTCTGTAGACCGCAACATTTCTAGTTACCATCCCGACCTAGTTGCTATTTAATTATATTAGGCGCATCTAACAAATGTAAAGTTACAATTTCAAAGAGTTTTTCTAAATCTAGTAAAGATATTAAAACTATTTATCGAAGATGCCTTTGCGCAGTGCTTAACCATAAACTCGACAATAGTTGGTTCGATTCCCACTACAGAGGAATGTTTTTTTTAAATTTCTACGCTCTGGGCACAATATCTCAAAGTTTAAATGTACAACTGCACCACAACGAAGTCTACAACGAATATATTGTATTCTAAATAAAAATATTTATAATAAATAATATTTTATAAAATTCTAGATCCATCAGAAGTCCTACTGGTGAAACGCGAGTACTTCAATCGTTGGTATGGCTTGAAGCCCTACTACGCTGCGCTCGTAGTGTCGAGGCTGCCCGGGACCATATTCTTTTGTCTTCTATACTTAGCCATAGCCTACCCACTGACGGCTCAGCCCATGGAGCTTCCTAGAGTTGCCATGTTCATAAGTATATGTATTCTGGTGGCGTTGATATCTGAGTCGATGGGTACCTTGATCTCTAGTAGTTTAAGTGTTGTGGTAAGTTTTTGTTTTAGTTTTATTAGTTGTAGATTTTGCTTATTGAACTAAATTGTTATGAGGACGTCGTGCCTCAAAAGGGACTGTATTCGCGACGGTCGCGAGTACGAACCCCATTCAAGGAAATTAATTATTATTTATTTATAATTTTTTATTTCTTCGCGCTGGTAACAAAGCAAAGCCCGGCATTTAGTTCTGCCACTCAACGTGATATGCCTCAAAAATTCTTCTGTCTTCTCTGTCTCCTCTTTTATATGCGATACATATCGTGAAGCTGAAAAAAAAAACAAACCAAACTGTTATAGGATTTATTATTAGTTTAAGTTGAGTTTACTTTCCGAATTTAGTGTGTCTTATTATATACAAATAACAACAAATATTACAATCCTGCAAATTTAAATAATCCCTATTCCTCCAGAATTCAATGTTCGTCGGCCCTGTAGCAGCAGTACCTTTGATGTTGTTAGCAGTTTACGGCATAGGAAGTGGAGATGAATCTCCTCCCATAGTTTGGAGGCTTGCACGGGCTTGTTCCTTCATGAGATACGGCCTGGAAGGCCTCATAGTGGCCATATATGGAGCGCCGAGGGACGACCTCATATGTCCACAGGAAGTGGACTATTGCGAATATAAGAATGTTCAGTACGTATTTAGTGTTAACTTGGAATTTTACTTAATTTAGTTACTAAATTAAAGAAATTAAAAATATTGAAGCATTTTTTTATATGGTCTAAAACACCTCATACTGGCCATGTGTTGTTCGCCAATAAATCACCTCAAAGATTTCACATTTTAAATAAAACTATTTTAACCGGATTAACCGCGTATATTTAAGATTATACATTCTTGGAAACCTGACGTTTCGAACACTTTGCAGACCACGGACTACTGCAATAAATCCAGAAATGTATAATCTCAAATATACGCGGTTAATCCGGTTAAAATAGTATCATTCAAATCTAAATTTGTTATTTATATTATAATTTCTTTCTTTTATAAAGATTATATTAACTATATGAACGTTCCTTTCCAGGTATTTCGTCAAAATGATGGGCATGTCGGGTGTATCGTTTTGGGTGGACTTCGTTGTTTTGATATTCATGCTATTGGGTATGAACTTCGCCGCGTACTATCTGATAAGACAGAGGTTGTCACCTAACTACGCTTTTAGAGCTATCAAAGTTATCGGCAGATTTATTAAGACTAAAATGAGTTTAACTATGTAAAATGTTTAATTTTAGATAGCTCACCTATATTTTTTTAGATGTATCCCACACATAGTAGGGGTAGTAGTAGGCAGAGGGAATCTAGGAACCTGGAGTTAAGACACTCCCATTGGCCATCGTGGCGCAGTGGTATAAACGGTTCGATTTCTACTCGGCGGAACTGAATCATTCATTATTTATTTCCACCACTCAACACGCAATATTTTAAAAATTTTGCGGAATCTAGGGAACGGGGTATTTTAGCACTAGGTGCCCTCTGCCTACCCTACTATAAGCAGGATACAGCGTAAAGATGAAAAAAAGATTTAAGAAATAAAAAATATTTTTTAAGTTGAAGGGTACACAAAGAAAGTCCAGACCGATTATTCCGACCGATTATTCTTATCCCTAATTTTATTCAAATCTTAATATTATGTACTTTTTAATATTGTGTGTAATTAGGAGCTTAAAGTAGCTCAATCTCTCATTATAGCACTCAGTTTTAAAAAAAATAATAATTTATGTTATATATCTACCACATCCCTAATAAAGGGATGCAACCCAACATTTTATATTTTTGTTTTGTTAAAATCCACCAAAAAAAATCCGATTTAAGATCGTGTGAATATTTTTTTATATTTTTTTTTTAGTTAAGGTACTTTTATTTTGAATAGTATTTGTGTACTAATATTTAAAGTAAGGCTGAATTTTCTAATGAAATCATTAATATTAATGTTATTTTCTCAATTTTTTTTGTGATATATAAATTCAGGGTTGATTTTTAATTTAGCATTATTAATTTGAAGTTATTTCGTATGTTTTCTGAATAATATGTGATATTAGATATAATATTAGTTACGAGATATAACTACAAGTTAAAAGAAATATCCGTTCAAGTACAACAGAATTTACCTAATAATAAGTGATAGAAAAACTCAATATTCTTAAAATTAAAATTAAAAATCAAATATCAATTTCAATTAATGATCAGTAGAAACAGTTCATAAAAATGTATCACGTATTGAACAACATTAGAATTTTTTTTCTTATTTGCTTGAAAAAATAAAAATATTTAGACAGTCCCAAAAAGAGCATCAATTTCAAAACGATAAATTTTACTTAAACATTTTTCTACCAATAGTAAGGAAATTTAATAGTTGTTATCAACAATATGTACCTGTATATTATTAATAAAAAAATATTATTTTTAAACAAAAAAATACACTCTATAATATAATACAAATAATATAAAAAGCTACTGATATTATTTTGGTGAAACTTTGACTATTCCAATCCAAATAATCCTTTTGAATTTGGATTTGGACATATTTTTATAGTTTACAAGATGTTTAAGAACAGAAATTTAAACATATATAGACTTACAAAATCATATCCAATTCTATTAATAACTCTTTTTAGAAGTACTTTAGTAAAGCATATTTAAATGATTTACTAAGTATATATGTTGTAAAGTTTTATTTTATTTTTATTTTTATAATTATATGATAATTATTAATAAGTACCTAGTAAATAGTTTGCACATACATAAATATTTTAAAGGTGTTAAGACAGGTTTATTTTATATGGCTTGTAATAAAAAAACTTACATTAACATGGTTTTTTCATTTTTTTCCTTATCTTTCGTTCTGTGAAATGTAAATTGGTAAAAAATATTATATAGTATAGGAGATAGCAATGGTATATCTCGAAGTGGCTGGAGCGCATCTACAGATATTTTCTGGATGGGGATGTTCGTGGAAATGTTTTGTGATATTTACAAAAAAAAATTAAGCTATTTTCAAACAGAAACATCAAAGGGAGGTGGCCCCCGGCCCTACGCCCAAGAGGAGGACTTGAGAGAATCATTTGGGAAGGCCTTATATCCTTCAGTGGATTTTAAGAGGTTGATGGATAGGAAATTAATAAAATTTGGACGTATACCTATCCTATAATATATAAATTAATTAAAAAAGTCACTTAGGTATATAAAAGACTTCTTTTAGTATAGAAAAAAATAAGCAACAGCAAAAGTAAAATAAGGAAACCACAACAGTAATACAATATCTCCACACAGTAAATAATACACAAAATTATTTATTTCAACTATTTATTCCAAATCCACGACTCTCACTAAAATAAATCACAATTTCTTTGTAAAACAAGAGAAGGAATGAACTAACGTGAAATAATAATAATAAAACAAATAATTAAAATAATAATATAAAACAAACAATAAAGATTTTAATGTGCAATTAAAGAAAAAAATATTAAGAGGCCTATAAGCAAAAATAACAGTTTAAATAATGTCATCATGTCAATTTATAATATTTTTGATTATTAATTTATTTGACAGATTTGTGACGACTGACTAATCAGCTTCACGCTGTATCCCGCACTCTAGCAGGGTAAGCAGAGGAAACCTAGTGTAAAGCACTCCGTTCCTCACTTTCTGCCGAATTCTGGAGGCATTGCGTTTTGAGGGGCAGAGCTCAACGCCGCGCTTTACCTCGACACCAGAGCGAAAAAACAGGAAATGGAAATATAAATTTAAGTAAATATTTCATCTCCTCGAGTGGGGATCGAAGCCACAACCAGTCGGTTTTACGGTCACACTCTGTGCCCCTGCGTCAAAACTGGCCTCTATATCCGTCTAATAAATTAATAACTACTAACCATTAGACAGTTTAAGACAAAGTTTATATAATGTATGTAAAATGTCTTATTACATAAATTTATTCAATTCCACACTCAGACCTTATTTATAATATTGATTATATAAAAGTTTACAAGAAATTATTGAATTTTATTAACTACATTTGCTTACATAAATAACAAAAGATACCTACGGACTATAGAAAAAAAAATGCTTCTAAAAAAATACTAAAAAAAATAATTAAAATATTCTTTGAAAGTTTAACATGGACAGATTGATTTGTTACCAATGAGCTTTCTTAGTTAAATACATCATTTTAAACAAATGCAAGTACTTTAAAGTTTAGTTTAGTTTAGTTAATATCAATAAAATAGACAAAATAAAATGTCGTTTGAACACATTTTTAAAATTAAAATTAAAATATAGAATTTAAGTACTCAATTTATAACAATAAAATTTGTATATAATATACATAAAAATAAAAAAAAAATAACTTAACAGGATAAAATTATTAAAATAAAATGTTATTTTAAACTAAATAGTAAATACTTATGAAATAAATTAATCTAAGAGTATCATACAAAATATTCTAACATTTTATAGTTACTTATTTATAGTATAAGCATAGATTATCTAGGTAAAAAACAAGCTAAAGCGTTCAACTTTTTCATAAATGAAAAAAAAAAGATTTTACTTTGTTAAGTAGTGTTTTTTATAGTTCCATACCATTTTGTACTTAATGACAAGTTTCTCCGTTCTCCACCTTTCGTATTTTTAGATTAATTAATATTAGAACCAATGTTACAGCACGGTCGACGAGTCGTGTCCACTCCGAAGTTAACTGTAGATAGCTGCGCAGATTTATTTGAGGTTTTTTCTTACTTTTGTTTCTTCTCGAGTACAATGCAGAAAGAAAGCCTAATTTTCAAGCGGCCACGACACATCGACCGTACTAAACAATACATTACCAGATCTGGAAAATATAAATATATATTTTTAAATATTTATGTCATCGGTTCTTAAATGAGATGAAGATATGTGGATCTTATTGTATTTCTCTGACTTTTTGCTAAATGTTCTTATAATAAATACAAAGTTAAATGAAGTCCAGTTCATTTAAATCATTAAATAATTTGGTTCTAATATACTAATATGCTATCTTGCCATAATCAAGATAATATAGCTAAGTATATTAAACTTATATCAATATATAAGATCTAAGAGTTAATGTAGGTATATTGTCAATATATTTATGTATTGAATGGCTTAGAAATTTTAAAAAAATAATTTAACACTGAACTCTGGTGATGTTTTACATAATATATCCTATCTCTGAGTAAAAATGATATCAAATAGCAATTGTATGTTAATAACGTCTCAGTACTTTTGTTTTATCAATAAAGTACAAAAGAAAAATAGAAAATGATTGAAAAATATAATAATACAATAACAAAAACGGAAAATAATAATATTAAAAAAAAATAACTAAATTATAGATTAACCTTTATAACTAAATAATATCTTAATAACGCGTTATTTCAGCAATAATATTTACAAGGTTCCACATTCCACGTTCCCGGCGCTTACACAGTTAGTTTTATTTACAAAATGGTAACTAATTTATTAATAATCTTAATATAATTTTAAATAAATGATTATGTACATAAATGTCTTTTTAAATGTTTTATATAAATTATATTGATTAATATCTTTTTGATATATGTTTGTTGAGTATTGGTGTTTGTTCTTTTATATATTCTTTGTAAGAGACTCGATTAACCTGATTTATTGTTGTTAAACATTCGAATAATAAAGAGAGATGTTTAAAAATCGATTTTATCATTTCGTTCTTTATTATTATATTCGAGACATCACTGAGAAATAAAAATATTATTAGAAAATACATTATTTCGAATGGATATCGAACCATATATACCTATGTCTCAATTGAATATAATACAAACAATACGGATTACAATAAAAAAAAGGAATACAGATTACAATGAAAACAAAGTAACTGAAATTCGGATAATCGAGACTCTAATAAGAATTTCATTTTTCTATGTGTAAAACTATATCTACTTATTACAATATACAAAATGATAGCCTAGAAAGCAGCTTTTTTTTTGCCTAATATTTTCTCAACATTTCAGTGTTTTGTTATATTAAAATAAAAATATAATAATAAACCAATAATTAATGTAAATTCTAAAAGGATTTTATGATATACATTATACAATTAACACACCTTAAAAGCTACGTTTTAAATATTTTACGGAATGCATTATTTTAGGAAATTTAGTACTCTACAAAGTAAGAATAAGTTCTACGGATACAAGAATAGTTTAGTTGCCTATAACTTTGATAAGACGTCAAGGCACTACACATATATGTCATACGGTGAAATTTTAAATTATAATATCATTGAAACAATCTAAATTGGCAAATCAGTGAAAGCTTTACAAAATAGTCACAAATAGTACAAAAAAGCTATAATTTCACTAAAAGATTTCAAATATAATTTAATAAAATTCCAAAATCATAATTAAGCTTTTCAACTCTTAAAATCTAAAAAGTAAACTGCTGACTAATCTTGTCATCATCACACTGTTCCAAATATAAAGCTGGTCTGTCAGTATCCAAACAGGCATCTAATTTTGCGTGTCTGATAAGAGATCCTCGTTTCCTCCAAATCTGTGCGTTATCAGTGTTATCACAAGCTGCCAGGACCACTGTCACTCGGTCCTCTGACAAGGAAATGCATAGACTGTGATGGCGGATTAACCCATTGTCGAATCGCCACTCTTGATTTCCACCAGTATTGTGACATGGGTACATTCCTGTTTTGTAAGCAACAGTTTTAGTAAATGATTTATTAA
>DWQW01002020.1:0-29262 GCA_018249695.1 Heliconius erato demophoon
TGCTTTGGAACAAGCTTCCTAAGTCTATCCAACAAAGCTCATCTATAGTGTCCTTTAAAGCATCATTAAAAAAGCATTTTATCAAAGAATTAGACAGTACTTATCATTGAAGATTGAAGAAAAAAAAGAACTTCATAATTATATTAGTATTAATGTATTGTATGTATAATATGTATGTATTCATGTATGTATGTATGTATGTGTATGTAGGTATATTTTTTTTTTAATATATCATATTTATGTTAAAAAATCTTTCCGAAAATTGCACAATTTTGTCATCCCGCTATTTGTTTATTTCTCCCACTTCCACAGGTTGACTGGAAGAAATCTCTTTTAGAGATAAGTCCACCTTTGTTAACTTAATTTCTGTAACTTTATTTTATTTATTTTTTTTTATAGTGCAATAAAGAATATATATATATATATATATATATATATATATATATATATATATATATATATATATATATATATATATATATATATAACATTCGCAGGCAAACCAATGCCTTGAGTTCATTCTAATGACGATATTTTTTTTTTAATGAACCGATTTTGATGAAAACACTTTAATAGTTAAGTTGAGTTAATACAAAGCAATTGGTGAAACTTTTAAGTAAATCGGTTCAGTACTTTCAGAGCAAAATGTTACCATACATATCGACAGACAGACAAGAAATTAAAAAAAAAAAATGATTTCTATTGTTTTTTTGAAGTGTCGATATATCCATTTCAGTCAAAATTACTAAATGTACAGATAAAATATTTTTACTGTCTTATTATTGAGATGAACTTATAAGGTTTTCACCTGGGGGGCGCTAAAAAAATATTTTGCCCCGGGCGCAAGTTAAGCTCGCTACGCCACTGTATATGTATATCACTTTGTTCTCAATTTTTACACATAACTTTAAAGGTCATTGCATAGTATGTGGTTTAACCTTAGAAAGAAATCTCCCTGAGTGAGATACGACCTCACTCGGGTGATATGTAAGAAATATATCCGTATTCGATAAAGCTTATTTATATCAATAAACTGTTTTATAAACCATTTTTGAAATATTTATTATTTGATTTATTAAATTCTCAACATAAATAAAGAAAAATAATAATAAAGCTATATATTTATAGAAGTGTAATAATAATACAAGAGTAAAGTTCCAATATAAAATCTTATCAATCCATAGAATCGATATTGTCGAATCGATTTTGTCGATAATATCGCAGCTGATTAGAATAATTTACTTATACATCTTTAACTTCATAGATATAAGATATGTTTATGAGTATTTATGTCAAAGATATACTTAATTTATATTCATGGCTCGATGTATACGTAAATCTGTCAAAATTGTTAAAAACTTTTATTGTAAAAAGATTTTCCATATTGGAAAATTTTGTGTCTGTATTGAATTTTAATTATTTCTCGTGAATCACAATACTTGTTTGTGATTCATAATTACTGCTTTCTTGTAGGTAATTCTTATTATTATATAGTTTACTTTATTTTATATATGAGTGATTTTTTATGTAGGTACTTGCGGTAAAAAAAATAACGATATAAATTATTGCCGTTTAGTACCATTACCGTACCATTTATACAGAATTTTATAATAAAACAAATAGTTCCTGTTTTTTTAGTTTGTTTTATTTACTATGCTACCTTTGAGGCTTTAATAAAATATAACATATCCAGATTCTAGTCATTCAACCTTATATTCATCGACATAACTAAAAATATACACAACTTAAAAAATATATCTTCACTGAATAACATTTGTATATTTCAGAACACAAAAAGCGAAAAATGAATATTAAAACGGAATAAAAACTGTATATTTTCGGTTGCGATTAAACATGTCATATTTCATTCAGTATTGCAGGTGCAACTTTGTCACCCGGCATTATAGTTAAATATATTGAATTTCATAATAAAATAAATATTTCCTATTTTTTAAAATATTTTTATGTATTATATACCAGAGGTATATAATTGCTCCAATAAAAAAATAATCTAGCTAAACATAACTAAAAATAGACACAATTTAAAGAAAATCTCTTTTTTGAACAACCTTTGTATATTTCAGAATACAAACGAAAGCATAAATATTAAAACAGAGTAATTAGCTTCACGCACGGGAATCTAGTGTTAAGGCACTCCGTTCCCCCTCTTTTCACTGAATTCTGGAGGCATTGTGTGTTGAGTGGCGGAACTCAACGCCGCGCTTTGCCTCGACAACAGAGCGAGGAAATGGAAATATAAATTTAAATAAATATATCATTTCGTCGAGTGGGGATCGAACCCACAACAGTCGCATTTACAGTCACACTTTGTGCCCCTGCACCACGAGTGGCTTCAAAAAAATAAAAACTGCATATATAAACGGAATAAAAACAGCATATTTTCTTTCGCGATTAAACATGTCATATTTCATTCAACATTCCAGGTACAACTTTGTCACCCGGGATTATAGGTTTGCGGGATTATAGGTTTGAATGGAGACCACTCTAACAACTCTACAGTTTTAATCCTCTTATTCAAGTTACAATCCATCAAGTCAAAAGGTATAATAGAGATAGAAGTTGAATAACATGGAGAGGTTACTCAATGGCTCTTTCATAATTAAATCTAGGTTTATTCATAATAAATTTTCATTGATATAATTAGAATTATTGGTTTCTAATATGGTAACTAATGTTTGGATCGTGAAACTTAATTTAGTTTTTACTCAGTATTAAAGATTTCGTTAGATCTATCTTGAACGTTTTTAAAATTATTTTAGTTCGATCGGAAACTAGGAAAATATATTTTATATAAAACTTGTTCAACAAACCCATTTAAGAAGATAGAATAGTTAAGTAAATATTTTTTTTTATAAATAGGAGTTCGGTGAGTCTTATCGATTAATAATAAAAAAAATGTTTTGCAAGTTGCTTGACTTGGGTTTTGCTTCCGACCAATAATATAATTAATATTAATTAAATTCGATTTACTAATTGCGTGTTGAGTGGCAGAACTCAACGCTGCGTTTAGCCTCGACACCAGAGCGAAGAGATGGAAATATAAATTTAAGTAAATATTTGATCTCCTCGAGTGGGGTTCGAACCCACAACCAGTCGGTTTTACAGTCACACCTCGTGCCGCTGCGCCACGACTGGCCTTCTGAAATAAAATGTACTAACGATAAAATATAATTGATATGTATGGGCCGAATAATTGAAAAGATAGTAAAAAATTTAGATTCGATCCTTTGTTGAATTATCGATGTCTATAGATTATATTTGTATAAATATAGCATTTTCCAATATTATATTAAAAAAGTTTTGAATATGCGTACTTAGTTGGATTATTTTGGTTTCATAATTTTTTTTAGCTTCGCGTTTTATTTAAAGGGCACCTTGGAACCTAGTGTTACAACCTTGCAGGCATTGCGAGCGGCGGAACTCAACAACCCGCTTTGCCTCGTTACCAGCGAAATAATAATATAAAAATATTAAATATCACTTCCTTGAGTAAGAATCGAACGATTGCAGTCACACGCTTGTACCCTCTCCGCCACAATTGACCCCAATAAAATATTTAAAAGCAAAAACCACCCTGTCAACTAGCGTGCATTCATTATCCGAATATAAAATGTAAATTGTACAGTGAATAAAATAATGAAATGACAATATATTTTCACAAAAAAGTTTTTTACTTCATAAAATGTTATAATTACTCCGTATATTTCTCCATAATTCATCTACATAAGATGTGAATTTCACATAGTTTTATTTAACCAACACATTTAAAATAATAGTTTTTCTTTTATTTTTATCTATTTAAAGCACTGCTTGTATTTAAATCGCGTGTAGACGTCGTCAATAGAGTTTGTATGGAGAGCATTAGATAAAGCGAGTGTAGGAAAAGGCTATTAACACGAACAAAATTGTTCAGACATGAAACGATTTTGTGTTTAGAAAAAGCTTATGTTTTGTAGGGTATTTTTAAAATATATTATTTCTTAAACGTTTTGGAACGGATTATATTTTTGTTTCAGCTTGACAATATTCCGTTGCTCAGTTTTCGCCGAGTTTTCGAGGTATTGCGTGTTGAACGGCGTAACTCAACGCCGCGTTGTGTTTTGTTACCAGAGCAAAAAATGGAAATATTAATGAATAATAATACTCTGAGTGGGATTAGAACCCACAACCGTCGCGTTTCCAGTCACGCGCTTGTGCCACTGCACACCGCATCATTTCATGAGTTTCTTCTTATAAATATTATGCAGTCAGATTACAAAATATAATTTAAATTCAATATATATTAGTTAAACATAGTTTTTTTGCAATTTAATTTTCTAACTGGGCTTTAGCTTTGAACAGATATGTTCGTGTAAATATTGTTTTTCTTAAGTTTTCGGAACAAAAATTTTCCAAGTAAAATTTCTGACGTGGGCACCAGACCACTCTGGGGTAGGCCCAGACCACGCAGCACCCCTATTACTACGCTCATGCTAACATAAGGTTTTATTAAATGTTAATGTGTTATGAGACGGCTCTCTCAATATCAAGTAGATATTCAAAGGCGGATTGCTATATCAATATTTAACTGATACGAGATAGAATGTGCTAACGACATTGCCTCACTTCGCTTCTAGTTTATGACTCATGTATGTATGTATGTATGTATGTATGTATGTATGTATGTATGTAAGTAAGTACAAAAGCTCGCGAACAATTTGGATTCGTTACGGGTTCGAGGTCGGTGCAGGTAAAATTGAGCAGTGTCTCTAAGTTATGTATTTGTTTGAGATCATAATATGTTATATAATATAAGCAAAAATATACGATTTTACTCGATTTTTTACTAAAAGTAGATAAGCATCAATTTTACTCTTAAAATTCGTCTTTTCTCACAATTGTGTATTAATGTACTTTAACCTTATTAGTCAATTGATATTATAATAATAAATTAAATATAATATTTTATTCATTCATATTAATATTTTCATTTTTGCTCTGGTGTCGAGGTAAAGTGCGGCGTTGAGTTCCACCACTCAACACGCACACGCCTCCAGAATAAGGTGGAAAGTTGGGAACGGAATTTCTGTACACTAGGTTCTCTCTGTCTATCCTGCCTTGTGTAAGAATTTGAAAATAGAAATAGCTAAAATTATAAAATTGTCTTTATTTCCGTATACCTATAATCCTATATACATAAGTATATATTAATATGTAAGTTTTGTTATATTATGTTCTACGTCATTAAACAAAGATCTGATAATCTTATACCGTAACATATTTAATTAAAACTTTCTCAACGTTGGCTATAGCAGTTTGGGTTATCTGAGAGTATACCTACATCAAAGTTTACGACACTGCGGATCATTGGTTAAAAACAAGTATTTATTGTGAGATAAATAATAAAATATATTATTTTTATATAAATGTATGCATGTATGTATATATTATAATAAAATGTTTTTGCATTAGCACTTCAGGGAGATTTCAAGTTGTAAATGGAATTTTTAAAAATAAAAATTATTATTGAGATCAGTCGTGGCGTAGAGGCACAAGCGTGTGAATGTTAAAGCGATAGGTTGTGGGTTGGACTCCCGCTTGAGAAAATGAAATATATAATATTTTAATTTATTCGCTCTGATTTCGATTCAAAGCGTGTCCATGAACTCTGCCGCTCACTCGCAAAGCCTCCAGAATTCAGTGAAAAGTAGAGAGCGGAGAGGCTTCCTCTGCCTACTGTGTTGCAAACGGGATACAATATGAAAAAAAAATTGTTGTTGCTCTTTGTTGAATTTAAAGTTCTCAAACTGTATACAGATTTATACATAGATATATAGATATTTTAACGTAAACGTATAAAAATTTGAACATAGCGGGACTCGAACCGCACGTTCAATACGTTTCAACGTATAGCTCAGTGGTCAGAGCGCCTGGTCGGTTTCCAGGAGGCGCGGATTCGAGTCCCGCTACGTTCAAATTTTTATTTTCCTTTCCTAAGTGTGTAACACTTTAAAAATATTAAAAATAATAAATAATAATTTCTATTTTCATTATATTTTAATTAGAAATATTTGCAAGTTGCATTCGACTGTGTAACGTTGCAGTATGATTGCGACAGCTCTTCAGCCTCATCTAACGAGCGTCGCTACGAACTTGCCTGCACTTGTTCCGTTATTATAATACTATGTCTATGGTTTTGAGAGGCTGTTTTAATTTTTTATTTTATGTTTATTTGTCAAGGTCTGTTGCTTTTCCATGGTCACGTTTGTTTGGAGCCAGTCGTGGCGCAGGGGGACTAGTGTGTGACTGTAAATGTAGGTTATGGGTTTGATTCTCATTGAAATGAAATATTTAATATTTTATTTTATTCGTCCTAGTAACGAGGATAAGCGCGGAGTTGCTGCCATTCTGCCAATACGCAATGTCTCCAGAATTCGGCGGAAAATGGGAAACCGAAATTTCCTAGACGGCGTGTCTTAACATTATGTTTGCAGGTTCCCTCTCCCTAACCAATGTTAACCTATGTGACGTTCATGAAAATACGTGACAGATTTACAAAAATAATGGCAAAAGAAATAGCTCACAGAGTGATATTGATGAGTTTTATCAATAACTACTTCTATTATTCACTTTTTTTGAGGTAAGAACATCTAGAAACCAGTTTGTGGAAAAACTTGACAAATGTTATTTTGAGAACGGCCGTCCATTGTAGCTGTCGGCTTGATTACGTCGATCTATCAACTTGACATTAGAAGATATTTTACAGTTTTCTATTCTTTATTGCCTTGGAAATGTTCGATCTGTCTGTATAGGCTCTACAATTCACTTTATATTCTTTTTAGGGTTCCGGTCCTTTTTAGGAAAAAAGGAGCGCTTGGAGGTATCGACTTGAAATTCAAATCATAAACTCTCATCTACACATGATTTAAAAAAAAATGTATTTTTAAAATTATTTAAAACTATACATATGGCCGTTTAAATCACAAAAAACTTCGATAATAAAGATATAAATATTTCGACTCCTTAAAGAGATTTAAAATTTATGTGGCACTTTTAGTTGAACCTAGAATTATGAAATTTATCAGCTAGCATCTACAGGTAGTTCTAATTCAGAAAAAAATACTGAAACTATACGTGTGTGGTTAAATATTAAAAAATAATAGCCTTAAAAGGGGGACAAAACTTTGTATTAAAGCCGCTAGTTCAAGTGAGGTATCCACTAGTAAAGTGAGGTATCAGATAAAGGGGCTCTGGTTAAGCTAAGCTTGAATTTTAGAAAAAGCTCGAGACAACTGAAGATATTTTTTTGTACGGAACTGTCGGTTTCGCGAGCCCAACTCGCGCTTGTCTGGTTTTTTCAATAAGCTTCACGCTGTATTTCGCACACAGCAAGGTAGGCAGAAAGCTAGGCCTATCTACACATTTTCTATATTTTCATTACTCAATTAAAATAAAGTATCGATATATTAAAAACATATTTGAAAAAAAAATTAGGAAATGCACACTAATTTTATACATCTTAAGATATTTCTATTATTAATACTTTTGTTTTCAAATTTAATACAAAATATGATTACTAAAGAGACATAACTTCTATTCTTGCATAAATCTTCATAGCACACTCCTATTTATTACTGTGGAAATTCTTCACGAAGGCGGATAACAAGGCTGGCATATTCCAAGACCGATACAAAGGCGGCATGCAATATTGACTACGAAACTGCGTATAAATTGGATAGTGTTCAAATGTACGAGCATTTACTCTCTTTCATTCTGTATCAGGATCTGTATCGGAAACTTTCAATATTAACACAGTATTATTTTTAAATCTCAGTTTCCAAGAGAAAGGTGAGATGATTAGTATGTTTTTTATTTCAGCAAGATAGGCAATGGCAGCCTAGTGTTAAGACACTCCGCTCTCCACTTTCCACTAACTTCTGGAGATATTGCGTGTTGTGTGCCGGTGTCGGAATCCAACACCCCGTTTTGCCTCTACATCAGAGTGAGGATATAAAAATATTTAATATTTAATTTCCTCGAGTGCTAATCGAACCTAAATCCTATTGTATTTGCAGTCACACGCTTGTATCCCTATGCGCCACGACTGGTTTCTACTGCGACTAGATTTCTAAGTAATTTAAATGATATATTTTTTAATTTTGTGGTGTGTAGCAAAAGTATTATTATATATAAAATTAAATAATTTACTACGTAGATATTTAACCTTAAAATATTTAATTTCTTCGAGTGCTAATCGAACCCAAATCCTATTGTATTTACAGCCACACGCTTGTATCCCTATGCGCCACGACTGGTTTCTACTGGGAATAGATTTCTAAGTAATTTAAAAGAAATATTTTTTTAATTTTGTGATGTGTAGCAAAAGTATTAATATATAAAATTTAAATAATTTACTACGTAATATCATTTAGCATAAGCGAAGGTACAACATATTTAATAATATTTATTTAGAAAGTGTTTAGAAAATTTATTCCTAAGTGTGGAATAACACTTTAAAAATATTTAAAAAATATTTAATAATAGTGTACGAAATAAACAATATTATTAATTACTACAAAAAAGACTGTTTCTATTCACATATCACATCAAAGAGATCTTGAAAAAAAAGACAATGTTGTATTCAGATTAATTAAAAACTTCGCACTGTTTTCCTTATTAGTATAGTATTAATGAGTACTCAATTTGAGCAGTTTGTATAATTAAGAAAATTATATTTTTTATTGGAAACAATGTATTTGAGGCCATTCGTGGCGCAGGGGCACAAGCGTACGACTGTAAAAGCGACAGGCTGTGGCTTCGATGCCCATTTGAAGAAATCAAATATTTAATTATTACGCTCTGGTTCGATCGCCACTCGATGAAATATTTATTTATATTTATGTTTCCATTTCTTCGCTCTGTTTTCGAGAGAAAGCGCGGCGTTGAGTTCCTCCACTCAACAAGCAATGCCGTCAGAATTTGGCAGAAAGTGGGGAACGAAGTGTCTTAACACTGGGTTCCCACTGTCTATTCTGCTGTTTGCGGGATACAGCGTGAAGCTGATTTAATTATTTTATTTTTATTACGCTCTGGTGTCTAGGCAGAAGCTCGGCGTTGAGCTCCGCCACTCAATAAGCAATGCCACCTGAATTCAGCGGAAAATATTTTAACACTAGTTTCTATCTCCATACCCTGCTCCATATGGGATATAACGTGAAATAAACTAGAAAAAAATGTAAAAATAAAAAGCTGATTATACAGTTAAGTATATAAGGGAATTAAATATTTGGGTAACTTTAGTCCCGACGTAGACAGTTATTGTGAATAAAATACAGACCGGGTTAAGGTCGGAGGTGGAGATCTCACGCGTCGTTGCTTTTTACGTTCTCGTTACGTCATACTTTTATAACAGAAGGTAGTAGGTACTTGAAACTTCCGCGTGGAACGAGCTACATTTGCTGATGTGATCCATAAAAAAATATGTAATTTTATTCAAATTTATATGTAATTTAATAAACTTTATATTTAAATTCACTTTAATTTAAATCAAATCAGCTTCACACTGTATATATAATCAAATTTAAATCAAATCAGCTTCACACTGTATCCCACACTCAGCACTAACACTAGGTTCCTTCTGCCTACCCTAGGCAGAAGGAACCTAGTGTTAAGACACTCTGTTTCCCACTTTCTGCCGAATTCTGGAGGCATTGCGTGTTGAGTGGCGGAACTCAACGCCCCTCATAACCTCGAAACCAGAGTGAAGAAAAGGAAATATAAATTTAAGTAAATATTTCATCTCCTCGAGTGGGGATTGAACCCACAACCAGTCGGTTTTACAGTCACACCTCGTGCCGCTGCGCCACGACTGGCCTCAGCTTTAACTTTAAATTTATGTGCTTTCTATTAACATTTTTTAAAATTTCGTTTAATATGAGTTTCTGAAGTTATAAGCTTCTGAATAACAATATCTTTACTTCTATGAATGTAGGCAAAAAACAAATCATTTTTAATATTTAGTAAAATTAAGTAAATATTAAGAAACAATACCACAGCGTTTAAATTCAATGTATGTTATATATTTTGTACATTTTAAAGTATGTATATCATATTTTGATTTTTTTGAATTAATTAAATTTATTTTACTTGTAAAATAAAATAGTATTAATAAATTTTAAACTAAATCTTCTATAATATGAGCGACTTTATTTAAATTATTAGCTACCTCATAACTATAATTTGTTTCTGTCATCAGGATAAGGTTCCAAGAGTAATTTTCAAAGATAAATTTCCTAGATCATTCTCCATTTGGACGTATTTTGTTGATTAAAATATTGTTTCAGTTTATATTAAATTTCGTAGCAATTTAATAAGAATTTCTATAAAAATGTAATTACTTACTACAGTTAACTATATTTTTTACACAAATTTTAAGAAGGATTTAGCTACAATATCTATTTTAGTATTATATTTTAAATCTGCTTCACGCTGTATCCCGCACACAGCAGGGTAGGCAGAGAGAACCTCGTGTTAAAACACTCTTTTCCCCACTTTCCGCCGAATTCTGGAGGCATTGCGTGTTGAGTGGTGGAACTCAACGCTGCGCCTTGCCTCGACACCAGAGTGAAAAAATTAAAATATAAATTTAAGTAAATATTCCATGTCCTCGAGTGGGGATCGAACCCACAACCAGTGGATTTTACAGTCATACTTTGTGCCCCTGCGCGACACCTGGACTCATATATTTAGGTATATATTTTAGTTAATGTCTTATACTGCATAGCAGGTTAGACAGAGAGATTCTAATGTACGAGACATTCCGTCCCTTATTTTCGCTCGAATTCGAGACATTGCGTGTAAATTGACAGAACTAAATACTGTAATATCTCATCTAATTGTTTTTAAAAATATAACCTGGCTTTTAATAGTCATCATCAGAAAAATATTACTAGATTTTTCTAAATGTTCTCTCATGTTTTAAAAACATATTTGAAAATGGTAGTGATGTGGAAATTAATATACACTTTTAACATTTTTTAAAGTGTTATTCCATACTTAGGAAAGAAAAATACTTATTTAGAAAACGTAAATATAAAAATTTGAACGTAGCGGGAGCAGGAGGCGCGGGTTCAAATAAGGAATATATACTTATTTAATGTCTATGGATTTTCCTATGAGCCTAATAAAAAAATCTTTTAGGGCGACATCATCAATGATCTTAGGACCAAATTTGTGCAAAAATTTTACATAATCATTTAATCACCATCTCCTAATACAAGGTAAAACAAGAAAAAATATGCATTAAACTTTCGTATAACTTACTATAACTTAATATTTGACTTATATGTATTTTTTTTTAATTCAAATTATTATTATAACTTTAAAAAAATATAAAGTTAATGAAATATTAAGTGTTCGTATAAATTAAAAAAGCAGCTTCACGCTTTTTCCCGCATAGATAGATTTTATAGAATAGGCCTTCTTTTTGCGTGTCGAGTGGCTGATTTTTAATCGGGGAAAATAAAAATTGTCTCAATCTCCGAGGGGGACATCGAACCTATAATTATAATGTTTCCAGTCAAACACAGCTCCACTGCGCCACTGTGGCCTCAGATAGTTATCTAACATTGTGCAATTTAAACATACGTCTTCTAGGAATTTTATAGTGAAACACACTTCAAGCAACGCAATTCCTCACTATTCTGACGTCTCTAACTAATTGCTCCAATTTGTATCGCCATTAAGTTGATCAATAACTATATATTTACAAATATATCGATATTAATCTATGTATATGTTATAGGAAAATCTCGAGGCCGTCGTGGCTCAGAGGCACAAAGGTGTGACTGTAACACGACGGTTGTGGGTTCGGTTCCCTCGCGAGGAAATTAATTATTATTTATTAATATTTTGATTTCTTCGCTCTGGCAATAAGGCAAAAGCCCGGCGTTGGGTTCCGATACTCAACACGCAATACCTCCAAAATTCGGCGGAAGGAAGTGTCTTAACACTAAGTTCCCTAAGCCTACCCTGCTGTGTGTGGGATACAGCGTAAAACTAAAACACAAAAACATAAGTAAGAATTGTTTTTCTTGGATACGTTGATTTAAAATATATTAGATTAAATAAGAATACTAAATGTTTCATATAATCAAAAAGTGTGTTCAATAAACTTTTCAAGTTTACAGTCACGAGCTTGCACCCCTGCGCCACGACTGGCGTCACAACACAACCAACCCACAAAACCTAGAAATACCTTAAAACCAGAACAATAAAAATCATGGGCATGGGTATTTTTAAGGTTATAATTAACATTAATCATACATAAGCTAAATTATTGGCTATTAGCTATCTATATTGCTTAATACATCAATGCTCGATTTACTAGAGGCCAGTCGTGGCGCAGGGGCACAAGTGTGTGACGCGACTGGTTGTGGGTTTGATCCCTACTTGGGAAAATATTTATTTAAAATTATAATTACATTTCCTTGCTCTGGTGTCGAGGCAAAGCGCGGCGTTAAGTTTTACCACTCAACACGGAGTGTCTTAACACTAGGTTAAGCCTACCTTGCTTTGTGCGTGATACAGCGTTAAGCTGATTTTTTATTGATATATAGTCATTAGATATGAGTAGTATTACTCATACATTCATACATTTATCTCACATGATTGCAAATGTAGAACGAGGACTAAAGCAACTTAAGTTATTTGCGTAATAAAGTGCAGCCATTCCTTCCATTTCGTTGAGATTCAAAGAATCTATGTTTAGTTTTGTTATCTTCAGATCCAAGCGTATTTCTTTTATAAATGTTTTATTAAATATATATTTTACATATATATTTGAGGCGCAGGGGTACAAGGTTCGATTAAAATGTTTAATATTCTCATTATCCTTCTTGTTGAGTTCCGCCACATAATGTCTCCTAAATTCGGCGAAAAGTGAGGAACGGAATGATGTCTAAAGAGAAATGGAGTGTCTTAACTACTAGACTCCCAGGTTCCCTTTGCCTACCCCGTTGTGTGCGGGATAGCAGTGTGAAGCTACAAAAGATAAAATAAAAAAACTTACAAATAAGAAATATTTTACTCTTTTATATTTCTGTCGGAAAATCTTCTCTTTCATAATAATTCTGTTATAATAAATATATGAATCTAGGTAAAGCCTGTCAGTCCCCTAGGAAAAGGTTGAACATATGTGAACCAATATCCGAAGCTTAATAAAATTTATTAATATTTCATTCAAATTTACAGTCAAACATTTACATAAAAAATATCTATAGGTTATATTTTTTAAAGCAGTTTACTATTGTAGATAATAAAATAAACTCGCAAATGGAGATGGCGAATTTATTTAAAAAATTGTTTATTCAGTTGAATACATATTGCGCAGTAGGTTAATTTTATTTTGTCTCGTTCTTTTTTTTAAGCTTCACGCGGTATCCCGCTAGTAGTAGGGTAGGCACAGAGAGCGGAATGTTGAAACACACTGCTCTCCGTCGAACTTAACACCAGGACAAAGAAATCAAAATATTAAATATTTGATTTCCACGAATAGATGAAATATTTACTCAAATTTATATTTCCATTTTCTTCGCTCTGGTGTCGAGGACAAGCGCGGCGCGGCGTTGAGTTCTGCCACTTAACACGCAATGCCTTCAGAATTCGGCAGAAAGTGGGGAACAGAGTGTCTTAACACTATATTCCCTCTGCCAACCATGCTGTGCGGGATACAGCGTGAAGCTGATTTGATTTGATTTTGGAATTGAATCCACAGCCTGTCGCGTTTACGCTACACGCTAATGCCTCTGCCACGACTGGTCTCGTTTTTCGTTGTTCAAAACAGGCGTGATTTTCAATTTTCCCACTCATTTTGTTTTCTAAATCATTAAACAACGGCGATGACTAATCAATACTGGTTTGACGTTTATACAACAAAAAACCTAAACATACCAAATTACTTTTTAATTTGATCGTTTCACGTTAGTTGCTAATTGAATTTATCTTTACTTTTAAAAAGCAATTATGGATTTAAAAAGTAAGCATTAGTATATTTAGGTATAGATTTTAATATAAATTTTTCATAATTTCATAATTTTTTAGCACATTGTAGGATATTCAGAGGGAATCTTGGAACTTAGTGTTAAGACACTGCGTCACAATTAAGACACCATTAAGTTGCCCACTTTCCGCCGATTTCTGAAGTTATTGCGTGTTGAATAGCGGAACTTAACGCCGCGCTTTGCCTTACTAGAGCGCGGAAATTATAAATATTAAATATTTCGTTTTTACACTTCTTGATTGATTGCTTAGATTGTTTGTGCTATAAGCCTCATTTCTAGCGTTTTTAATTTAATTTAAAATAACATTTTTCTGTTTAACCATTTCTAAAACATTCAGGATGTTATTTAAAAGTAAATCTAATAATAAAAAAATGAAAATGTTTTATAAAGGAAAACATAAAACTAAATTATCTTCACGTAGAACCAGTCTAGTCTAGATTAAACGTAACCTTAGAAGCTAACTCGAAATCACTTCCTTCAAATCAGTTCCATCTTCATACAATGGGTCCCCTCCTCAAATGGCTATTGAGGACTCAATAAGTGACCCTTGTAGAGAAATAATGTAGCATTGAGGTACCAAGGAGACCTCTGACATTGGTCCAAGCACTCACTAACTGGTTATATCTTCGTTTAATAAATGGATTTCCCCTCCGCAACTACGTAGGAATCACGACGACACTAGTGACATACTTAATTCTTTTAGTATTGTGAGGGAAGGGGAAGTACCTATATCTAGTATTATTTAGTTAGTGAGGCCAGTCGTGGCGCAAGGGCACAAAGTGTGATTGTAAAATCCACTGGTCGTGGGTTTGATCCCGATTTATTTTCATTTCTTCGCTCTGTTTTGAGCTAAGCTGAGTTCTGTCACTCAAAAAGCAATGCCTCCAGAACTCGGCGGAAAGTGGGAATCGGAGTGTCTTAACACTAGGTTCCCTTTGCCTACCCTGCTTTATGCGGGATACAGCGTGAAGCTGATTTGATTGTCTTATTTATTTATATTCATATAGATTTTTATTTGCACGATGTACCTAATTTATAACTGGATATTTTTTTTTTGTAGAGAAGTATTATAACATCGAGGTACCAACGAGACCTCTGATATTGGTTCAGGCAGTCGCTAACTGGTTATATCTTCATATAATAAATGGATTTCCCCTCGACAACTATACAGGTATTAGTAGGAAGTGTCGTAGTGACGATACACTTAATGCTTTTAGTATTGTGAAGGAAGGGGAAGTACCTATATAGTATAATTTAGTTTTATATGCACAATGTGCTTTTTCATTGGATTTTTTAAAGATTTCAGTATCTCAATATATTTTTTATTTAAGACAATATTCAGATTTAATTAAATGCCAGCTTATATTTTTAAAGTTGCAGTAAACGTGACGGTCGCGGGTGTGAATCGAATCACACTCGGACGACTGATATACAATTAGTACTTCAGTCGAGTGGGAATTTTCATTTCCTCGCTCCAGCGTTGAGTTACGCCACACAAAATTATTAGAAATATGCGTACAGTATACAAATATATATTATAGATATTATTATCTCTATATAATTTCTTCGTATTTTAAAATAAATTTGTCGAATATTTAGAACATTTTGCAAATTTTTAATTGTAATAAAAAAAAACTCCACTGTAAAAAGGTAGAGCTCAAAAGTAAGAAATAACGTGTATTGTATGGTTGTTGTCGACGACGCTATTGTTCTTTCAATAAGCCTCTATAGCTTTGATAAGCAAACGATTAATGGTCTAGTTTCAGTTTTTGAATTTAAAAATGTAGCTCCATTTTTATTTCAGTTTTTCTATAAAGGTGCGAACTATGAAATATCAAAAGTTAATTCCACTACTACCGCATACAATATGCACTAAGGTCCGTATTTATAAATTGTTCTCAAGTCTGAAATCGATCTTGAGATGTTGCTTTCATTTGTGGATATAATTTGTGAATGAAAACAGCATCTCAACATCGATTTGAGATCGATGCGTTTTATAAATATGGGCCTAAGATTTCCACATTCGTGTCAAAGTAGGCGATTTGTGATATATTATACATATATTATATTCTATAGAAATAGAATTAGATTGTAATATAAACCTATCAAGAAAGAGTTGTCTGGGCTTAATTTATAATTTTATTTATGTCAGGGTTAAAATAATAAAAAAAAAAACACAATTAAATATGGAAATAATATTATAAATACGATTTTACGCTTAATTTTCTTTAATTTTTCCTGTGGTCTACTTTTATTGGTAAATTACTTCTATATTTACTTATTATTATTATTTTATTATGCGACAAAACAGCCGACCGAAAAAATAATAGAATTTTTCAGCATCGCACAGTTTCCCGCATATAGCAGGGTAGGCAGAAGGAGCCTAGAAGAAATTAAAATATTAAGCATTTCCTCAAGTGGGAATCGAACTCACACTCACAACCTATGACGTTTACAGTCAAACGGTTGTGACCCTGCGCCACGACTGGCCTCTGCGCCACGACTGGCTTGTGCGCTACTGTTAAATTAATTTATTTTAATAAACTTTCACGTTTATTGGGAATGCACTCAACGATTGGTATATTCGTATTGTAGCCGTTCGAACGTAACGAATGGTCGTAATGAAAATAATTGAGTTTAATGATTAAGAGAAGCGATTGCGTTAGTCCGATACACTTTCAAATGGAAAAAGGATTCCGTACTTTTATAGGCAGTTTAAAAAATAAAAAGATTTTTTTTTATTTGTAATCTATAATTATATATATTAGTTATTGTTAGATTAAAACATTAAGAAGCACAATCATATTTTTAAAAGTATTTGTAAAATATATTTTTTTGTAATATATACACTTACTACTTTGTTTTAATGACTTTAAAAATTACACAAAAGAGATGGATTATCCAATGCATTTTATAATACATATTTTTATCGAATAAATTAGAGTAGGGAGTCAGACCAGTCGTGGCGCAGCTGTAAATACATGCCGCGTTGTGGGTTCGATTTCCACTCGGTGAAATGAAATATTTAATATTTTCAATTCTGAGCTCCGCAAAGGGCGGCGTTGAGTTCCGCCATTAAACACTAGGCTCCCTCTGCCTATCCTGCATCATGAGTTCTACAGAGTGAAGCTATTATTATTATTTAACTATAGTAGGTAGGCATTTTGTAGAAGACCTCAGGGTAGAAGCAAAGAAACTTTTAAGTTTAAGCGATCGAAGTTTAGCCGTAGTTGTTTTCGATCTCAAACGTGAGCTTTTCTACTATACGTTGAAACTTTTCTAGGAACAACTTTCGTTATATATTTAAAAGGAATATTCAATTTTAAAGTTTTTAGAAATAACGAGTGCATTTATAATATTTTTAGGGTTTAAAAGGTAAAAACGGAACCCTTATAAGATTACCGTGTTGTGCGTCTATCCGTCTGTCAAGACCATTTATCTCGAGATTTATTGAATCGCGCATATCCAGCTGAACTAAACATCAAATATTAAAATCTAGGGTCCCTTGAAGAAGAGCAAAAATAAAGCTTCTCAGTCAACACAATCAAAAGATAGATTTATGCATCGTTTTGCTGCATTTGATATAAAATTCGCCACGTAATCAAAATCTATAGGGTACCCCACCCCTTCTTTCTCCTCCTTCCATATACAAATAAAGAAAAAAAAAACCGAACGTGAATATTAATAGGTATTTTATGAAAAAAAAAATTACAAACTTATATTTGTAATTAATTTTTACAAAATGAATGCATATGCCCGCAAATTTAATTTTGTCAATGTTTATAAGTTGTACTTCCCGTTGACCTATAAATATATATCTTGAAATTCTGTCAGGCTAATCCGACTCACACTTCACCGGTTTTTTTATGCTAACAAAAGTACTTTATTATAGACATGTCTTTAATATGTAAATTCTGTCAATTTTCAATCATTAAATCTGTTATTATTATCAATTGATATGGCGTGATGCTAATAAGGTGATATAGATTCAATGTTAAAAAAATAATTTGTTCCGGTAAATATTACCGTCGTAATTACATTATAGCCTTGCTATATTGATTCAGGTTCAATCTATACTTAGATATAATAAAATCGTAAATAATGGGTGTCTGTTCATGGAAGATATATAAGAAAAAATATTATTATTAGTGGCATTTAATAATGTAATAGAACCAAAAAATATTATTTATGAAATGTTTGTCTGTTTGCTTGTGCGTTTGTTCGCGCTAATCTTAGAAACGGCTTAACAGATTTAATTGCTTAATAATTTTGTGTTTGTTTTAGTTTAATCGATTTATAAATAAAAAAAGCAATACTATTTTAAAGAATATTGTTCCACAAAACCAAGTAAGGAAAATAATGCAGATTAGTAAATTAATAATTATAAAAATGAAGCGGGCGAAGCCGCGAGCGTGTCGCTAGTATAGAATAAGTATGCAATCGCAGATCGATCGACTGACATCTGTATCTAATCGTGATGGCGAGTTAGCCGAGCGGAAGCTGTCACCTCGGCCGATAAACTGGCACGAGGAAATTATATTTACTTAAATACTAAATATAATAAAACTACGTCTATATAATTTTGCTGGTTTATAATTTATCTAGCTTGAAAAAAATCATGTGGCACTATTAATATGTATGTTGTAATTACTAGATTAGTTTTTTTTCAGATCGAGGCACGGCAACCATGTCTCAATTATAAACAATACATCGACTATACTATGTGATTATCTGACAAAATCGTTACAAACTTAATCAGAATTATTCTACTCTAATTACTTCTAATTCTAAATATTTATATATATATTTATATAATAAGATTGCAATTAGCACCTAGTACTCATTTCTCGTAAAAAGAAGAACCGGATCGACGCTTTTTTGTTTGTGCAGCGCGAATTCCACATGACATTGATATGTAGGAATTTTTCAAGAAAATAAACGACCGTTTCTAAACGTACGATCAATTAAAATTTAATTTTAAGTATATCTACATACAGAAGTAACATAAATAAAATGTGTACTTGTTATTTTAAGAGTTCTATATCTATCTAAAAAGAAAAAAACGGAACCTTTATAAGATCACTTGGTTATTCGTCTATTCGTCTGTCAAGAGCATTTATCACTTGAATTATTGTTAATTTCAGCTTATATTAAAAAAAATTACAAACTTATAAATGTAGTTCATTTCATACAAAATTATTGCATGCGTTCGCAAACTTAAGTTTGTAAACTTTTACAAATTGTAATTCTCGTTGACATAGAATCCTGCAATTGGTACGGAACCTTCCAACTCTTCCAATATGCCTTTGAACGATTTTTGTAAATTGGATTTCTTAATGAATTTCTAAACGCACGCCTAGCTTAATTATCTAAAATAATGGTTCTTTTATTATTGAAAAATTATAAACGTCGCGGCGTCAAAAGTTTTTAGAAAAGAAACCCTATATTTAGTTAGCAAAATGAAAAGATTAGTCTTTTTGTATCCTAGTTTACTTTCTACACACACAGAAGACAAACGAAATCTTTTAAACTCAAATGAAATAAATGCAAAACTAGTAGTTTACTGTTAATAGGATAATTTTCAGATAAACTATTTACAGTAGACTGAACAAATTGAAAAGAGGCAGTTAAAATATTTAACATTTTATTCACGGAAATACATGTTGGCAATTTTCAACTAATCTCGTTCAGCCTTGGATTTGGTAAAGCATTTTACAATATAATGAAGTTTATGAATTGCGAGAGAACATAAATATTTCTTGGAGTGCATTTTAATAATTTAAAGAGATCCCGGCAGCGTCTCGAATACTGTAGTTGCCGCATCACAAATTAGCTTTGTTAATAGGAATATTTCATGGATGCTAATTACATTTGGCTTAACCTTCGTAAATCTGTTTAACTAATTTCGTTTTTCTTGGGCAATATTTAGAAACTGCAAATCTTTATTATCTATTCTTTATCTTTATTTTTCTTCTTATCTTCATCTTTATTTTTCTGTTATTAATAAATTTTAAATCAGCTTCACGCTATATCCCACATACAGTATGGGTAGGCAAAGGGAACCTAGTGTGAAGACACTTCGTTTTCCACTTTCCACAAAATTAACGCCGCGTCACGATTGGCTTTACTGTTATTATTTATTTAGTATTGAACTCTGATACGGAAAAGAATACAATATTTCTACTGAACGAACTATTTATTTAACCCCGTTTCTTTTAAATTGTTAGTAGTTCCGGAGCTTTTATTTGACGAGTTTACGACCACTGACGCTGGAATTGCAGCGTACATTCGTGCAATTCCAACTTTTATTGCTTGCGTTAATGCTTGGAAAATGTGACTTTTTATGGGAAGGAAAACTGTGTTGTCTTTGTAACGATGAAGTAAACTTACTTTAAATTAAATTAAGAAGATTTCTTTTACATTAATAAAAAAAAAAACTTTAATATCAGGAAAATTAAATATTTACTGAAAATACTTAAAACTTAACTTAACTTAAAACTTAAAATTAAATAATCCCACAATTGAATTCTATTAAATATACAAACCGGGGACCGATCAAAAGTAATTCTAAAAAGAACATACCTGAAACTACTGCATGGATGTATGACCCAATGGCCCGCCGCCTTCTGTCTGATGCGCTCTTTCATGAGAGCTTTTTTTGAGCCGAACAGCTTCATGGCTAGTTTGTTGTCGGTGGGCTGGAAGAGTGCTTGTAACTGGTTGCGAAGAAACCCCTGCTTGGCGTCGGGGGCCGGGGGCGCAGGCTCCACAGGCGTGCCGTACAGGGAAACATCGTCCAAACCACCGAAATGGACCTTGCCGGTGCCGCTGCCCTGCTTCAGCGACATGTCGGCGTCGCCTGTCACAGAAATAAAATTATATTAAATTTATGTCATTCTGTTGATGAATAAATCAATTTCTTAGTATAAAGAAGACAATATGAGTCATGGTAGGAAGAGTATACAACCTGATATATTGACATTTTATCCTCAGGATATAACGTTAGAAAATTAAATTTTATGACATAAAAAAAGTAGAAAACAAAAAAGCAAGCGAACAAAGGGTTACGTTAACAAAGTATTCTGAAAGGGAAACTATAATTTTGAGTCGTACTGAACAAAAAGCATGTAAAGTTAAATGAGAAGTTAGCGATTTGTCTCCTAGAAGCAGACTGACAGTAAAATATTCAAGATAACACGTGAAAGTTAACATTTGTTAGTCATAGGCGAGTTGCGACGTAATACGAAAGTGAGAGAATGTTCGACATTTACAAGAAATACACTAGTCTTACAGTCAATTCCGATATTTTTTAAAGTAAATGCAACAGGAAAAAATTTAAATTAACCAATAATGATCTGTTACTAATAAAAATAATTTGTATATAAAAATGCAATCGAAGCGCAGGGGCACAAAGTGTAAGGGTGTGACTGTAACGCGACGGGTGTGGGTTCGATTCCCACTCGGAAGAATGAATGATTATTTATTAAAATTTTCATCTCTTCGCTCTGGCACTCAGGCAAAGGACCGGCGTTGAGTTCCGCCACTTACTACACAATGTCTCGAATAATTTGGCGAAAAGTGGGGCACGAAGTGTCTTAACACTAGGTTCTCTCTGCCTACCCTGCTGTGAGCGTGATACAGCGTGAAGCTGATAAAAAAAATATAAAACATATATAAGTATAAAAGATTTGTTTAAATTATCTATTTACTTTACGCAACTAACAGGCCAGTTCAAAAACAACGAAACATTTGTGTTTCGTACATTAAGTAACGTACAATGGCTGTGAGCATTAGCTCGATTGCCAACGAATGATACCATTACTCTAATGTAATAATAGATGAGTAGTTTTCATAGAAAAAAACAACTAAACATAAATCGTTACGTACGTTTAGATTTTTTAAGAAAGATTTTTTTAATATTTTAATATTTAATCATGGCATTAAAGTTCTCGTATATTATTTTTATAGGTTCACTCTGTATCCCGCACACGGTAGGGTTGGCAGAGGGAAAATAGACAACATAGGGTTAAGACACTCTCTCATTTTCCACTGATTTTGAGAGGTCTCGCTTTGCGTTGACACCAGAGCGAAGAAATGAAAATATTAAATATTTCATTTCCTCGAATAGGAATCGAATCCACAAGTCACAAGTCTGTGCACCTGCGCCACGCCTGGCTTCAATTATAATTTACTTAGTTTTATTCAATATTAAAATATTACAGCATACACTAAAGATAGCATAGTTATATTATTAAACAAACAAATAATGAAAAAATATAAGATTTATCCCAAAAAAATAATTAACTTATAAAAAAAAAATGTTTTTAAAATATCGAGTTCAATCCCCACTCGAAGAAATGTAATATTTATTTAAAATTATATTTTCATTTCTTTGCTCTGGTAACGACGCAAAGCGCGGCGTTGAGTTCAGCCATTTAACACGCAATGCCTCCACAATTTGGCAGAAAGTGGGGAACGGAGTGTCTTACACTAGGTTTCCTCTGCCTACCCTGCTATGTGCGGGATACAGCAACCCCGATTTTTATATAAATCCACAAACAAAACACACAAACAAACATCCCATTTATTCTAATATCGAAAATGAATTAGATCGAGCGTTCAAGCAATCTATATCGAAATTGAATCCACAGTACCAATACCGCTCAGAATGTAACATGCCGAAGTCCGAAATCAATATAGACCGTGTATTGACTATATCACAATGGCTGCTAGTGCCCGAGGCGAGGCAATCAAGGCAAATGGTTATTGTTCTTTCCAACGTATGCGCCTGCACAGCGTTTAATGCAGTCATTCTCAACCACTGTGCCGCGGCACTTTTGTGTGCCCCCAAATTTTAAAAATATATAATCAAATCAAATCAGCTTCACGCTGTATCCCGCACACAGCAGGGTAGGCAGAGGGAACCTAGTGTTACGACACTCCGTTCCCCACTTTCTGCTGAATTCTGGAGGCATTGCGTGTTGAGTGGCAGAGCTCAACGTCGCGCTTACCCTCGACACCAGAGCGAAGAAATGGAAATATAAATTTAAGTAAATATTTCATCTCCTCGAACCCACAATCGGTCGGTTTTACAGTCACACTTCGTGGGACTGCGCCACGATTGGCTTCAACAAATATATAATAATGGTAATAAACTAATATATAATAATGTTAATATTATTAAATTATATCATTTAAAAAGAAAAATATTTTTAATATGAATATATATTTAAATCCACAAAAAAATAAATTCGTATATTGAAAATTTTTGTCATAAACTATTTATGCAGTGTGTTGTAGTAAATATTTTTTATCTTTTTCTTTGGGTGCTGCCAAATTTTGAAATCCTTAAATATGTGCCGCAACAAAAAAAAAGGTTGAGAATCACTGGTTTAATGTAATATCTGTTTCCTGTTTATATCGTTCAATAGTACCTGTCTCGTACCTAACGTAGCACTTCCGGTGCAATTTTAACAGTTTAAAAGTAAATGGCTTTTGTTATTATCTGTATAGAGATTATTATTAATGTTTCGTTTTGTTGTAATGTTTTTTTTTAATATAGTATAGAAACTTTATTTTGTTTATGTATAGGATCAAGGATAGTCTTATTTGAATAACAGTTTATAAGTCAATATTAGTTAATAATGTTTTGTTTAGGCATTTCTTTTTCTAGATTAAATGTTATATATTGAAATTATTCATTTATTTAATATTTTAATTAAATTCAAACCACATCTTCCCCACATAGACAATAATTATAACTGAGTATTAAAACACAACTTTTTCAACATCGGAAAAAGGATATACTTTACAATTTCTTCTTATTGTTCAACAGTTACATAACTAAAAAAAAGTTAAAGATGACATGATAAAGATGACAGAAAAACAGAGTGTCGGTCACTAATTCTCCCCCCTAAAAAAACGGTATACCTATGGGAGTAGATTAAAGCTAATTATCAATGTCAAACATTATTTTTTAATTCAAGCTGTATCCCGCACATAGCAGGGTAGGCAGAGGGAACCTAATGGGATATTGTTAAGACAATCCGTCCCCGTTTTCTACCCAATCCTGAAGGCATAGCGTGTTGAGTAGCGTAACTTAACGCCACGCTTTACCTCGACACCAGAGCGAAGAAATGAAAAACATTTAATATTTAATTTCCTCGACTGCAAATTGAACTCACAACCTATCACATGCACACACACTGGCAATATAAAACATGTATGTGTGTATGTATGTATATAACGTTATTACTCAGAAACATCTCATACTTATTACAGCTGATAAAACAGACGATTAACCAATGAGCCAATAGCGCTCCATTGATACAAGTGGCGTCAACACTGTAACTGGAGATCGCCAATCAACTGTCTTCATACAATGTCATCTTAATGTTGGTATGAAGTTTATTTTAAAATTAGAATTTATTTTATATTTCTTTTATTTTTATTATTATTATATTGTTTAATAAAATATTTTATGGACTTTTTTTATTTTTATAAATCAGCTTCACGCTGTATCCCGCACACAGCAGGGTAGGCAAAGGGAACCTAGTGTTAAGACAATCCGTTCCCCACTTTCTGCCGAATTCTGGAGGCATTGCGTGTTGAGTGGCAGAACTCAACGCCGCGCTTAGCCTCGACACCAGAGCGAAGAAATGGAAATATAAATTTAAGTAAATATTTCATCTCTTCGAGTGGGGATCGGACCCACAACCAGTCGGTTTTACAGTCACACTTCGTGGCGCTGCGCCACGACTGGCCTCAATTTTATTTTTATACATCTACATATATATAATAGGTATAATTCAAGTTGTGATTACGATTCCCATTCGAAGAAATAAAATATTTAATATTTCTATTTCCTTGATCTGGTAATAAGGTAAAACACGGCGTTGAGTTTCGCACGCAATATCACCGAAATTCGGTGAAAGGTTTGGAACGGATTGTCTTAACAGTAGGTTCCCAGGTTCCCTCTGTCTTCAACGTGAAGCTTAAAAAAAACCTATATATTCCTGTTATTTTTGTGCTTATATGACTAGTTTCTTCTACGTCCCTTTCAAGATTTTCTTACATTTGTATAATAAATATAAACAAAACGAATTACTCAAGCATAATACTATTTATACGGCTCAATTACATAAATTTTACAATATTTAAAGCCATTTTATTAAGAGTATCAGATGTTGCCATTCATTTAGGCAAAATCGTACACTTAATTAAACAGTCACAGACAGACACTGCCTCAGGAGGTAATACAGATCTAAAGAAGAGCGAGAAGATATAGGTTAAATATTTTACGAATCGAAACTAACTCCGCCACTCAGCACGCAATGCGCCAGAATTCAGTGGAAAGTGGGGAACGGAGTGTCTTAACAGTAGGTTACCTCTGCCTACCCTGCTGTGTGCGGGATACAGCGTGAAGCTGATTTAACTTTTTAATTTAATTTAATATTAATAATAAAAAAATAGCTAATTTAATATAATTTATGATAAAATTTTATCAGCATTTCAGTTTGATTTATATGAAATATAAAACAACATCAAAGTAGTAGATATATAAAGGAGAAATTAAAATACCAATGTTATCGAGTAGAATATGGCTTGGTTATTTTCCGTTCGATCAGATTAAGAAAATGAAACGTGACATTAAAAAGAACATGCACTTAATGATATTGTTTTGCAGTTATACTATGCACGTAGTATATAGAATAACGTTTTATTTTTATTAAAAAAGAAGAACCAGAGGCCAGTCGAGGCGCAGGGCGCAGGTGACAGGTTGTGAGTTCGATTCCCATTAAATATTTAGTATTATCATTTCCTCGCTCGAGGTAAAGCGCGGTGTTGATTTTCGCTGCTTAACACGTTATGTCTCCAGAATTTAGCGGGAAGTGGGGAGTGGAGTGTTTTAACACTAGACTGCCTACAACAGCATAAAGCTGAGAGAAGAAGGACTAAAGACACTTCTTTTGTTTCATGAACCTTAATTAAAAAATTAAAATCAGCTACGTTATTAAATTTTGGTTTGATTTTGGAGTTATTAATTAATTAATCAAATTAATCAGTTTTACGCTGTATCGTTTGTATCATTGCGTGTTAAGTGGCGAAACTCAACACCGGGCGTTTACCTTCGTGCCCGAGCAAAAAAATATATTTTTAATAAAAAAATACTAATACATTCCCCCGAGTAGGGATCGAACCCACAACCGTCGCGTTTCAGTCACACTCTTGTGCCCCTGCACCACGACACCCTCAATAAATATTTAACTATAATTAATATTGAACTGAGGTATTGATATATGGAACACTTCCTGTTATTATAATATTGACATATTGTAGTAAACGTGACCAAATAATTCCATTTATTATATTATTTCTGCAGCTAATATCGAACCTACTTCCTTACATTCTATTAAATACTTACCCTTAGGCATTTTAGATGTTCCCAGTTTAAATTTTCCTTTAAATGTAGCCGTTGTGATTAGTTTTTATATAGATAGATTAAACATCAGCCATGCATTCCCAACATCACAAACACAGACGGACACACAAAATTAGTTTTAATCTACATTAAAATTAACAAATGACTATTTGGCTTCTGTTTTGGCTGCAAAAGAAGTGATATTATTGTATTATTATTTATATATAGTAATATCGGCATGACGGTTGGTATGACGTTATCGCTTTGGGTAACGGTTAATTGTGACTTTAATTACTATTAATAATTAATTATAATAAGTGATAGCTCTGCGTTATAATAATATGAATCATATATTTTTGATGTTTTTTTTAGTTAAGTTTTCTAATATTTATAAAAGTCTTAACTGTACGCTTTTACGATAGGATATCAGGAGACAAGTTGTGAGAAGACGTTTGTGTGTTTAAAGCACCCTTTTTTTAATTATTTTAAAATTTTAAAAACAATATTTTTATGTATATATGATATTGTTATTTATGAAATAATCTATTTCTAAAGTATAGGTATATACATAAATATTTGATTAGAAAAAAAAGTCCCGCTAAGTTTCTTGCGCCTATTCTTCTAAGGTCTGAGGCAGTAACTTTAGTGGTCAGGTGGTTAATTATTTGACGTTCAAAAGTCAAGCTTAGTCTATATATACTTCTTATTGTAATCTTTTTTTACTTCGATTTTAACTTCAAAAGAAAATTTGATTACGGAAGTAGGTGCAATATTACTGGATTATTCGAAATTATTAATATATGGACTGTGATTGAAATAATCATACATAACCTTAACGTTTTTGTTTATTATTGTCTTTTGTATATTCACATCATTCTATTATTTATTATTAAATATGCGGTACATCCAAGAATCATCATCAAATACGGTCATAAAATGAATAATAAACTAACAAACGTCCTTATAAGTAACAATTAAATTATATATATAAGGCCAGCTGATAAAGGTTACAGATTTGATTCCCACTGGAGGACATAAAATATATTTTTTTTTAATTTGTTCACTTTGGTAACGAGGCAATAGCGGCGTTGATTCCAAAAATTCGGCAGAAAGTGGAGAATTGACAAGATACAGCGCGAAGGTGATACAAAATTTATATATACATATATATATATAGGGTACCTACAGGTCACCTAACGAACCACGAACGGACGTTAAATCATTAATCACGATCAAACCAGCCTGGATACAAACCATCAACGTCCATACATCAGCATACATACATACATACATCAACCATACAAGAGGTAATAGCGTTCCCTCCTAGCCCTCTCAGAGGACTGAGGTGCAATTTGACAAGTGCAAATTATATCTCGGAATAGACTCGAGACGTCCCAGGCAATTACGAGGCAATTGAGACAAAAGGATAATGTTCGGCCGCCGTGTCAAGGTCGGCTTTATTTCTTCAATTGAACATAAAAATTGATACAAAATAAATTGTTTGTAATTTAATTACGGTTTTATGTATTTTAAATAGTTTTACCGGTTTACCGTTTACGGGATAAATACGGTTTTAGATTGTTGTTTAGTTTAGTTTATCCTTTTGTTTGTTATTCTTAGTATGATTGTTTATATATAAGCAATAAATGTAAATATTGTATTGTGTGCAGCCCCGCAGACATCAGGGTAAGCAGAGGGAACCTAGCATTAAGAACCTCCGTTCCCCACTTTCCGCCGAATTCTGGAGGCATTGCATTTTGAGTGGCAGAACTCAACGCCGTGCTTTGCCTCGACACCAGAGCGAAGAAAATGAAAATATAAAATTTAAGTAAATATTTCATTTTGATTTAAGGCGAATTATTTAACAATGTGTCATAAAAAATGTCGTAGGCACGTGTTTAAATATTCATAATACCTATATGTATACGACAACATCTCGATTTTTCCATATGTATGTATAACAAAAGATTGTCTGTTCATTACAATAAACTTTAGCCAGCGCTAACAATTACACAAAATATGACATCATAGCAATACAAAAAAAAAACAGCCGCAAATATATTTTTTTGTTATTTTAAGAAAATACATTTCTAACCGCAGCGTTGAGTTCTGCCACTCAATACGCAATGCTGGAGGCAGAAAGTGGGAAACGGAGTGTCTCAACACTAGGTTCCCTCTGCCTACCCTGCTGTATGCGGGATACAGCGTGAAGCTGATTTTTTTTTACATTTCTAAATACTTCAAATTGTTTACAAATAAATAGATATACTATAGATATTTCTTTAGTAGTAGTGATTTATTTAGGTTGTAAAAAGTCGATGTAACAGTTTCTCGGGATTCTCAGAATAAATTCTGTTACTGGCTAGCATCAAAGTTGCATGTCTAATACTAGTAAGAGGTGAAGGTCGTTGAAGTACGTTTAACCCAATTTATAGTAAAAATCGAAAGTGAGCTTAAAAATCTAATATTACATTAACTTTATAGAATTCTTATTACTATAGCTATAGCTATAATCATTTTTTGTTTAAATTTTTTTTGTAGAAATGTAATAATGGAATATTTTTTGTTAGTTCATAACTTAGTTCCTGAGTTAAGTAATACAAAGAAAACAATAGGATATTTACACAGACTGTTATACAACTTTGTATAACTTTGAATAAATGAAAAATATAGTTATTAGAAATCAAATAGTGTTTATAGAAAGTTGAAACTTAGATATAAGTACGCGGCGTTTGTACATTCACTAGCCAAGGGGACAGGATATTCTACATATAAATCTCG
>DWQW01002021.1:0-29254 GCA_018249695.1 Heliconius erato demophoon
TGTCGAGGTTAAGCGCGGCGTTGAGTTCTGCCACTCAACACGCAATGCCTCCAGAATTCGGCAGAAAGTGGGGAACGGAGTGTCTTCACACTAGGTTCCCTCTGCCTACCCTGCTGTGTGCGGGATATAGCGTGAAGCTAATTTAATTTAATTTAATTTTAAATAAATTATTTATTTCATTTTTAAGTTAATATATCATGGCTTCTTAGTTTTACGATTATGTTATAGTTATATTTATTTGCATTAAAGAAGAAAATAAACATACAAATTAATCAAACAATATATCAAAGCTTAAACAACAAACAATGCATTTCTGATTCGGTGAAATTGAATAATGTAAAAGTGATTTATGTATTAATGTCACGTTTAATTTATGAATATTCTCCCGATCAAATGATCCCGCCATTTAGAAGTAACTGATAATAATAAAATCTTTGGCAGTATGACAAAAACCATTGCGTTGTTTTTGAGCCCGTACTTTTTTAACGAGAAAATAGTTTCGCGCGCAAATGTTACAGTATTATTTATTACATATTCTTTATTCAAAGAGGTCGATGACTCATATGTTACGTCAAAATTGAATATCGAATTAAAATACTATTTTCGTCGTTTGCCAAATATTTCAATGTCGGCTTGCAGATGTCACTTGACCATTAATCACTTGACGTTTTGTGCATAAAAATCAACATTCCCGTGATAAATTCGTGAGTGATTGGAAAAAATACGAAATATTTTTATAAAAATATCTTCAAATAAATGTTTCATTATAATTGAGTACGTTTAATTTTTTAATTTACGTATTTTAATTATCTGCTTTTGTTAAGTTTATATAAGTATTTAAAAATTTTCAAAAGCACACATTTGCTATATTTTTTTCAGTGCATCCATCTTGTTAAAACTGCGAATTAATTTGAAAGCCAATTTCTTAATAAGTATAATGCAATGAAAAGCATATTTGATGTTTTATTATTTATAAAAAGTATTTTTATGGTTTCAATTAGGGTAAATCAAATGCTAGTCTATTTTATGACCTAAACAATAGACAAAACACAACCTTGGATCAATATAAACGTAATAATGCCTGGTCACAACGCCAAACTGTTATCTAAATGTGGACACAATCTTTGGCAAGTATTGCATTTTAATTTCAGTTGTTCATATCTAGTCCCGGCGTTACATCGCTGCACCTAACCCCTTTATCGAACTTTTAACCTATCCCTCTCCTTTACGAAAGTGATACAAAATGGGACTGTTGTTGTCAGTAATAATATCATACGCCGGCTTTCACGAAGCTATAGAATGCATGAAGCACATTATAAGTGGAATCATACCTGATGCGGAACCCAATTTTAATGATCTCGTCGAATATTACACACGACTGCTCCAAAAGACAGCGAACGCCTCACCTCGAGACTGGACTAAGGAATCGGGCCAAGGTTACCTCTGTTTGACTGAAGATAAAAATGGAAATATCAAATCTGCCGCTGTCAAATTCTATGGCGGCCAACCGAATTCAACCGCCATATTGTTTTCGACGAAAATATCCAGCTTCGGCCAAGACTCATTTGAAGAAAGTGCTCAAGCAAATGGTGATTACAGAGTAGACAGGTATCCAACGAAAACAAAAACAATCATATCGAACTCATCCGAATCTTTTAGTGTGGGAAGTAGAAACAGATCACCGACGTCTTCTGGAAACATTTCAGATTCTAATCCTGAGCCTGATGAACTCGATGACGGAAATAAAAATAAACAAAAACTCTCTACAGAATCCACTCCTAAAACACCCCCTTCTTCACCGTTGCCTGAAATACTGTTTGAATCATATAGTGGAGATAAAAATGGGGATATAAAGTACAACGAAGACTTTTTAAGGTTAATATTTAATATAATTGAGGTGTTGAACGCACATTGCACATCATTCATATCAATTCATAAACCATTCTCTGTAGTTACCTAGCTACATCTTTAGTTCATACGTGTGTACCCTATTAACAAATATTCGTTCAGGACACGATTTTCCTATAAGGATTAATTACATTTACGTGATTATTTTCCTATTTATATATAATTTTGTTTAAGATCTCTTGATGGAATTAAGTATCGACCTCTTCAGAGGAGCGACCCAAGTTTTAGACGGAGATCATTTAGAAAACGAGCGTCGTCTTCATCCAATTCATCCAGAGATTCTCGAGCGTCCCGTGATGAGGAACTTAAAATATTTACTTCACTCGAGGAAGATGAATTCAAACGCATGAACAAAGATGAAAATTATACTGGATTTGGCAGTGCCCCTAACTTAGCAGCGCGTTCTTATTCCAGAAGTCGGTCGCGAGAGAAATCCCGTGAGAAGCGAAACGAAGGCACTATTCCAGAAGCAACCTCTTACAGCCTAGATGAGGAAAGACTGAATGACGCAAGGGCGTTCATCAAGGATGTGCCTAAACTTTCGTCCCTTGATGAAAATGACAAACCTAGTGATATACCTGAGGTAAAGGAAGAAGAAGAAGATGTTGATTTTTGGGCTAACATTGAAGATTAGAAGCGCTTTTTAATCTAGCACGAACGCACCACTGCTTTATGAGCATGACTGATTAAAGACATTAAATGATAAATCCCCTTTTTTTAGTTTGTTTTACAATCCCTTTTAGCATATACTTTCCTTTCCGACGGGAAAAACAGTTTTATACAAGCTTAGTATGGCTTTATAAAAAAAAATATGTTTACACATTCATACAAAGTAGATAGTCAGTTATACATTCGTCAAAATAATACATCGAAAATATATCTAAATTTTATCTAATCATTTTACACTACAAAACATCATTAAATTTTTTCAACATATTTTTAATTCTAGCATCATTAACATAATTAAAGATATATTTTCCTAAATTATAAATTTAGATATTTTTATAATTTACTTATTGGTCCATTAGTAGTAAACAAACTGTGTTGCTCAAGATATCCTAAAATAAAGCATTCGGTCCGAACCTCGACCCACTTGTTCTTAATGTGACACCGACCTTCTGTCTTCGCCTCTCTTCATGGGAGTATTTGATATAAAACAGAATATCTAAAATATATTTTAGCTATATAATAAATGTCTGGGGCTCGTAAATTGGAATTGTCGTTAGTTTCCTCTACTTTAGTACCAGAAAATTTTAAGAGCGCTCTTAATTTCAAAACCACAAGAAAATAAAATAACATATGCGCAGTCACGTTTATAGATACAAATGAAATGTGGTAAGAATCTGATATATAGTTACAAAGGTCATCTCATACTCAGTAAACCGCTACTGGAAACCGCAACTGTACGAGTATTTACTGAAGTAAATCTTTAAGACAGGAAACATCTTGCCAAAATATTATTCGTTTCGACATATTTTAATAATAATTTAAATATCATTTTGACAGTTGAAATCGTCGTGGCGTGGTGGACAACTTCAGACTGAAAACACAGTGGTTTTCTGATTGGAACTCGATTCCCACTTAGGGAGTCGAGTCGAGACAAATTATTTTGACTACCTGCCCTGGAAGATAAAGCTCGGCCTTAAGTTCCGACTCTCAGTTTGAGGGAAACTGGGTACCTTTAATTAACAAAGAAAAAACATGAAGCTGCTTTTTAGTGTTAAAATTTGTATCTGTTAGTAAAATCATAATTTTCTCTTTGAATAAATGAGACCAATATACGTACTATGGTTGCTAAAACAAGTAAAAAGGACATGTCATTTATGAAATGTAATCACAACTAAAATGTACATGTGTTCCATATAAAGCTGTGATACAGAGTGCTCCCTTTTCCATTACTTTCTCTTAACGTAATTTAGTATCTATCAAAACTAAATTGTCTATCCCCTTTCTAATTTATTTTCGGCCGCCGGGCATATTCATCATAGTCTATATTTAGTCTATACAGTGCGACGCCAAGTCAAACTCAACTGATAAACAAAGAAAATTTTCTAGGAATCCTTGTAAATACTTTTTCAAAATCTTCTTAAAGTAATTAAATATCGATTTAAACATTATTCAAAAGAACGTTTCTCACATTATATTTTTAAAACATTTTTTTTAATTTTTGTGGCGCTGGGGCACATGCGTGCGGCTTTAAACACAACGGTTGTGGGTTCGATTCCCACTTGGAGAAAGTAATTGTTTAACATTTTTGAGTTCTGTCACTCAACAACTCGAAATTTTGGCGAAAAGAGAGGAACAAAGTGTCTTAAAACTAGGTTCCCTCTGCCTATCCTGCTATACGCGGGATACAACGAGAAGCTGAAAAAAAAAGAAATGTTTATATTTTTTATTATATTAAAAATCTATTACTTTGAAAAGATGTTATAGTAATTATGTTACTTATATCATTTTAAGGGAAACTCAGTGACAATTGGAACGTTGTTGAATTTAAAGCAAAGATGATTTCTAATTATTATTTTCAATAGGACTTTCCATAAAAATTACACTTTAAAGTTTTAAACAGTATAGAATAATAGCGGCAACATAACCATTACTTTACAATAATTAAAAATACATTATTCTAAAATAAAAAAATGTCTTTTAAGTTAACCTCATAAACAGGTGTTTTTCATCTCCTTGAAAACGTAAGCGAAATTTAAAAATAGACTGATGAATGAACGTTGACCAAGACCTTCTCCGCTAAGACATCGACCGACTGCGTCTAGACAAAAATGAAGGTAGCGTCGATAAGTGACGAAGCCTAATAACATCCGGTAGGCAGTCGTGACTTCTGCTAAGTAAGCAAATGGAAATATTTATTTAGATTGGCTAAAAAATTTTAATTTGGGAAATTAGATATAAATTTATATCCTTATATGGAATAAAGATTGATCAGCTTCACGCTTTTTCTCGAATACAGCAATAGAGATCATATAATGTGAAATATTGTCAAAACAGTCCGTTCTCCACTTTCCGCCCAATTTCCGACAGATTCATTGCTTGTTGAATGACGAATCTCAACGCCGCCCTTTGTCTACCAGACTAGGGCGACGAAAATAAATTAAATAAAATATGATACATCCAAAGTGATTTATCAAAGATTATTCTACTTTCAGCAATTTTAGAAACTTAAAATGGATCTTAAATCAAAAATTCTAACTAGTCTAACTTAGGGTCATTTTTTTTTGTTTTTTTGGGTTAAGGGATAAAAATATTTTTTGAAACCGGCATAATAAATTTATATTCTAGTTACAAACCTTATTGAAATAATGTTTATAATGAAATAGTCAGTAAATTCTGTTATTATTTTTTTACACACACAGTGTACAAGTAAAATTTATGTTAGATTGATTTAAATCAAAATGCATCTGGCTTATAAGGCAATTACAGAAAATATTTGACAAACATAAATACATTATAATAAAATATTATCCAAACCATCAATATCAGATAATTATAATACATGTAAAACCTCCTTTTTTGAAATTGATTAATAAAGTGAACAATTGCACACTGGCACAAAATGTTGAGTCTCGAAGAATTTTTCCACACGCTTTGATGCTTTATCTGTTTGTTATTTTTACTATTGCTGTAACAATAATGTATTTTAATATTTGGTAGGAAAGTTTACTTTGAGGCTGTCGTAGCGTGTGACTGTAAACGCGATGGTTGTGGGTTGGACTCCCACTCGGGAAAATGAAAAGTTTATGTAAATATTTAATATTTTCATTTCCTCGCTCTCTTTCGCTGATCTGCTACTCAACACGCAATGCCTCCAGAATCTGGCGGAAAGTGGAGAGTGGAGTATCTTAACACTAGATTCCCTCTGCCAACCCTATGTACGTATGTACGGGACACAGCGTGAAGAAAAAAAACTTTAAAAATTATTTATACGTTACATTTAATAAAATCGTTTAATAAAGTACGATATTAAATGCCCATACTTAAAATTAATATAAATTGTGTGAAGTAGAGAGTGGAGTATCTTATCACCCAATACTTATCACCTACTCCGAAAATGCTAAAGATGCATAATAACAATAAAATGAACTTGTCACATTATAATTGGCTGGCTTCGTGATGTTAACGAATCGTCTATAACGCCTTCGTCCGTTGGTTGACGATAGATAGGGTCGAATTCTTGAAAATAAGTCTATTTGAATGCATCTGTAACATGTATTTAGGTCGGTGTTTATTTATATTATAAAGCAAATGTGAACGTAAATCAGTAATCTTTATTAAATACAATGGAACAGATGCAGATTGGGAAGTTTTAATCCCAATTCAATATCAATAGCTCAGAGGCAATCGGCCTATATTCACAAGTGCAAGCAAACCATCTCGGAACCTTTAAAAGTGTACAGATGTGGGGTAACTGATCGGGTTATCGAAGTAAACGTGCGATTCCCCGGACGCTCGAGAACGCCCGCGCACCTGCCCTCTCCGTCACTCATCCAAATTTAAATCCTGATCTCCCCCCACCGGTGCGAGCGCTTTACATTCTGGAATAATTCCTGCGATTCACCCACTGGTTCTCGCCATTCGAAATCGGGTCGCGACCGCGTTCGGTGATATCGTTTATTTAGTAAAACAGCCAAATCTTAGCCATGGCTGACGTTGACGTTCAAGTCCAGTACACGACCACCGAAAGAAAGACCAGGAAGGTCAAAAAGACCTCCAAGCGTAGGGAGTCCAAGGATGGTGAGGTCACCGTGACAGAACTAGAACAGACCAACACCACCACCTCCAACGACGATGGGTATGTGTAGGGGTGGCCTAAACCTTGACCCTCGTGCATAGTGCGATGTGACTAGTGCGTCTGTAGTCTGTAGTGTTTGATTCAAATTACCTTTATAGACCATATTTAGTGTCTACCATGTTAGACTTTATCTGGCCACCCGCACATACCCAACCTTATTTAAGGTATATTTATTAAATTTTAAGATCTATATGATCAATTATTTTTTTGTCTTAAAATAGCCTATTACATTACATTTTTATATTATACTTATGTTTTCGTGAAATATGATATGTTATAAACATCTATGAACACCGAAAAAAAGCGAGAATAATTTTACTAGTAAAATAACATTTACCTAATAAAACATATAAACAATAACATTTTATACAATAAGGACAAAATATTAATAAAAACAATTCCCTTCAGCTTATTTTCAGTGGCGAATACACCAAGGCGATGAACAAGGACTGGCACAGCGGTCACTTCTGTTGTTGGAAATGTGACGAGTCCCTCACCGGACAGCGCTACGTGCTCAGGGATGATCACCCCTACTGTATCAATTGCTACGAAAGCGTCTTCGCTAACGGCTGCGAAGAGTGCAGCAAGACCATCGGCATCGATTCTAAGGTAATTTATCTACATCTAACTACTCAGTTATAGATCGTCTCATTTTCGCACCTAGATTTATAGGTTCACTGATATTATACTTTTGAGCGACAGTTAAAAAAATACCTATTTTTGTATATACATTTTATAAATAAATACATACATATGCACCTATGTCAAAATAGTGAAATATCGTTAAAATAACATTCTAAAGTAAAGCGCTTTTCATTATTAGGTCGTCTTTGCACTGCTTCACTTGAACTTTACCAAAGTCCCCTATAACACTGAGAAGTTATTTGCTCATAATTTGTAGGCGTTGTATTAAATGTTGTATAAATAATCCCAAAATTAGATCAGAATCAGAGTTAGTGGCATTGCAAAGCTTTGTTGGTGATCAAATTTAGTTTTGTCACTCCAGTCGGCCCAGATTCTTGGGCGTACCTCTGCACACGGCCCCAGGCCGAACGCTGCCAACGCTTAGTATACCTATACGTTCAACTGACGAATGACTACTCCCGTTAGAACAAACAGCTACAATATTACAATTGTATAGCAAATCACTTTGAACTATACGCCAAGACGGTATAGTGGTCATCGACGATAAAAGGCTTAAAATGTGAAATTTGTTTTCATGTTTATCTCTTTCTGGATAAACATGAAATTAAACAATGTTAAATTATAGAAGTTAAATTATTTTAGTGATATGTTAAATTTGTGAATATTGATATACAAATGTAATCTCAGTAGATTTTTAAGAATTTTATAATTTTTTGAAAATAAAAAAAGCATTGGAGACATATAATTCAGTCTTGTAGAGACTTTTACATAATGTAATAGCGTTAACTATGCTTTTTGATTGAGACTGAAATAAACGCATACTAATAACAGATCAGATACTATTTTTGGAGTTCAGTCGTGGCGCAGGGGTACAAGCGTGCGACTGGTCAGGGTTCGATTACTACTCGACAAAATGAAATATTTCATATTTTCATTTCTTCGCTCTGGTATCGAGGCAAGGCGCGGCGTTTAGTTTCACCACTCTACACAAAATGCTTCCAGAATTCGGCGGAAATAGGTAGTGAAGTGTCTTAACACTCTACTTACCCTCCTACATGCTGGATACAGCGTAAAGCTGAAAAAAAAATACTATTTCTGGGTCGGAAACAAAATTATTTAATGTTTTCATTGAGTTATGACCTTGAACAGCCGCGGGTGGATCGGTCAGGCGATTCTATAGAGATTTATGCATGATCCACACACCACTTAGCATTTCGTAATCGATAAAATAAGTTTTCATATTTTATTGACATTACGACATCCACTTCGGTTGAGGAGCGCGTGTATCAGATTCATCTCGCTATGCTGCCAAGAATAGAACTTTTAAATGAGGGGGCTTTATTTTGAAACACTGAAATTAGATGCAGCCGTAAACTAGTTAAGGGCTTGTGTTTACATGTCTTGTTATGTTTGTTAGAATAACATGCACAGTGGAAAATATTTTAAATTTTCTCGTTTTGTGTTAGTGTTGTATTAAAATAGTAAATACGTTTTTGTAGGAATTACCGTTGAATCTATTACCATTGGCACACCTATTATATCATTTGATCTTAAATGACGCCCACAACTTATTGTTTAGTTACTTGATGGGTGGTTTTTCCAGTTATATTGCGTCTTAAGAATACTATATTCTATGTATATATATATATTTACTTCTACATATAATATTTACTCATCACTTCAAACTCATTAATCATTCTAAGTTGGGAACGTCACTGTCAATATTTTTAACGCTTCCAATGTGACCAATATAGCAATTACGATTGTTTTGCCTTTGTTTTTTTTTACTTTGTTAAATAGCTAAAGCATACACTTTTTAGAGACAGAATAAAGCATCTTCGAAGATAATCAATAGAAATATATTTTGAATAAAATTGAATATCAATTAAACATCACCACCACCAGACTAGTACATGGCAAAATCAAGTATTTAGAAAAAATATATGAAAATTTTATTAAATTACATTTGTACTCAAAACTACTGCGCTCAATCATAATTGATACTTTTCTTTATAAATTCCTACATATAAGTACATTTAAGAATCTCTATCTACATATATTTAGAAAACGACATATCTTACTATTTCGATCGGGTATCTATTCATACATACACATATATGCAACAATATACAACTCAAGCAATATTCAATTATGGTCGATTAATATTGTGTTCGATAAAAGAATAGGGCACGGCGTCTTACTATAAACTCAAGGGCTGTGAATTCGATTCCTGCTTAATATAAAATGACTTAGTTTCATTTTCTTAACTCTGGTAACAAGACAAAGCGTGGCGTTAGGTTCCGCGACTTTACAAAAAAAATCTTGATAATTGGGCGGAAAATGGTATTCAGAATGTCGCAGAGGACATTACTACCCTCCTATGTGAGAGACAGCGTGAAGCTGTTTGGCTTTAAAAATAATGTTTACTTATCTTGTTACATAAATCAAATAACTTTTAGTGATCTATTATACAATTATATTTTTCTTTTACTTTTCAAATTGGCTACAAGATTCTGTTGACAAACTATCTCGAATACAGAAATAAATTATGAAACACTTAAAAATACCGTTTTTACCTTCATAACCGATTTTAGTGATAAGTCGATTTTTGGACTAACTTGGACCAGCCTATAAACAACATGTAAATATTCCAATAATCTCTTGCAGGACTTATCCTACAAGGACAAACACTGGCACGAGGCGTGCTTCATCTGCGCGAAGTGCCGCGTGTCCCTCGTAGACAAACAGTTCGGGTCCAAGCTCGACAAGATCTACTGCGGCAACTGCTATGACGCGCAGTTCGCGAGCCGCTGCGATGGCTGCGGCGAGGTGTTCCGTGCTGGTGAGTTCATTGATCTCTTCTTCGACTTCCTCAACATTTTTTTTGTATAGCAGGAAGAAAAAAGAGAACCTTATGTCAAGACACTGTTATCTCAACTTCCTACCTGAATTTGAGACATCACTTGTTGCACAACACTACACTATGTCTTAAGTTCATTATTATAAGGATACTTTAAAAGTTTATGTAAAGATTTACTAAACTATGAATAATTAGATATTTTATGATAAATATTTATGTACCATATTATGATGCAGTAGCTAACTGATATATTACAATTTTTATTAATGCTTTTTGTAGTGCTAGTGGGGTTACTTCGTTATTCACATATACAAATATACACCGCGTATATTGTTATATAGAAAAAAAAAAAAATTATAATTGAGATCTGTCGTGACACGTTTGTGCTAATCGTCTTTGCTCTGGTGTCGAGGCTAAAAAAAATATTTGGGAAAACACCTTACATATGCCAACTATCTTTAAAATTGTTTCATTAACTACGAAACTCATTAAAACATCACCACCAAATTAATTATCTCATTAAGATCCCTTCGTTGTGAAACATTTAAATTTCATCATATAAATAACTGTCTGTAGCTTTGAATAGAATATAGTGGAGTCGAGTCGGGTCGAGTCGAGTCGTTTTTCTTTTGTAAAACCGACCCGACGTGGAAATATTAAACGGGCCCAGCTTAATTAGGAGTCCTTTCAACTTTTTGCTAGTCGCAAAGCACACTGAACTTAAAGGGTATTCCCCCAGTGGAGAACAATTATGTTTCCTACATTATGTTATATTACTCTCCGTCTGTTATTTCTATTGTTAGTTAACTAAGTGCTTTAGAAATATACGCGACTTTTGAAGTTATGGTATTGCTTTATAAATATACTTTTATTATTCGGCTTATTTATTTTTATGCGTGAATCTTTGGTCTTTAATGGTAGAACCACTGAACCAACTTAAACTATATTTTGAGAAGAAATTAGACCACCGGAGAAAAATTAAGGACACGAATATAATACGAAAAACTCGATTCATTACTTTTAGTGAATAGAATTTTCTTAAAATTAATTTTTTACTGAGCTTATTTCGAGCCAAAATATCACTCCAAGCGAAGTCAATACGGGTCACTAGATAAGAATAAACCAGAAAGATTCAATGGTTTAGAAAATAATAAAAACAGTGTTAAGACACTACGTCCTTCAATTTGTCCTCCGCTTTGATTACAGACACTGCAGATTTAGCGGAAAAATTCAACAGCCTACTTTGTATATCTGAGTAGAAAATTAATTTTGTTATGGAGTTGCAATGGTCGTGCCACTTGAAACAATATCTTTATTACCTATTATTATTTAAATTAATGTTAATTAATATTCTTTAATAAAATAAAAATAGTTTTCATGGCCGTATAATTTTTTGGAAAATAAAGAAAAAAAAATGGCTTAAGCTAAGTTTACTTTGAGTTTATTATCATTATCATTCTTACCGTGACGGTTATGGGTACGATTGCCACTCGTAAATGTAAATTATTTCCACTTTCTGGCTGCTGGCTAATAAGACATATCGCAGTATTTAGTTCTGACACTCGACGCACAATGTCTCGAAAAATGGGTAGAAAATGAGGAACGGATTCCAACAGTAGGTTCCCTCTGTTATATGCTAAATCCAGCGTAAAACATTTTTTTACCACACTGGAGGGCGTCCTCGTATCCTAATAAGCCACAAAAATTTCATAAATAAAAGTAATATTTCGAATAAAATAACTTACCATATATCCATATATATTTATATTATAATAAGCTTATTTATACAAACATTTATTTACGAAGACATTAAATCATTCACGTCTAAATATGGTGTGATGTCGCGATCTGAGAATATAGACTTAAATTACTCTCGACAGGGCTTAGTGGAACATATGCTTCTATCACTTGACTCATACTATGACACACCGGTGTTAAGAATTAAAAATATTTACTACTTTATAGAAAACTAAAAAAAGGAATCTTAATTTTTTAAATTTCGCTATGAAAGCGTAGTAGGACTTTATAGAACAGTAGTAAACAGTATCCGTTACGTTTTTAAAAAATATATGAACTTGCTTCAAATACTTTTTGATTATCTTTATATGGATTTTGATAAAACTTATAACTGTTCCCTGAATTGAAATGATCTTCATTTCAGTCAAACAGAATTCTATGACATTTAGTTTCTCACAATGTTTTTAACAACTATTACAGCCTTCATAGGAAATTTAACACAACACATGTATTTGGAATCCTTTACATTAAGAGTATTTAAATAAAATTTTATAATTATTATAATTTAATTTTTAAATTCTTGTATTAAATTAAAATGTTTGGTCAACATCCTATGTACACTCGTACACTCCGCAAGCGACTCGCTAGGCCGTATAAGGGCAGTGTGATACCCTTGCTGCTTAAGGCGGTATAAGGTGATTTGAGAAAAAAACCAGCCATTGCCAATGCCGCAGCCTCGACGCTTCAGCACTTTTGACTTTTACAATACGCTCGATTCGATACTTTGTAGCATTTAAAATATTTTTGCTTAATATGGTTATATTTTTATTTATTTTCTTTACTTATCAGTGCATACTGATTGTAAATATGCAGAGAAAAAATTATGAAACAGAAATCTGTAGAAGTTATTCCCCTTTAACTATGAAAGAAAATCTTTAGAATATATTTAAGAATTAATAACTTAACTTTTAATCAGGGTGCTTTTTTTATAATTGCTTATATAGACCATTTAAATTCTCCTAGTCAATTTATCGATATTACTTAATAAAATACACTCGTGTGTAAGTAACTAGGGACTACTACCTATTCCAAAACAAAGACGTAAATTACCCTCATACAATTCAGACGCTTAATTTCGAAAGTACTTACTATAAATAAGTTTGTTTTAGTTAACGCTTTTGTATAGTTCAGATTTATTTGAGGGAACACAGAACTTTAGTAATTAAGGCAATTAGTGATGTGTTATATCGATTAAGACAAAATTATCGAGTGACGATTTAATTTTATACAATTCACGAAGTTTGCTGATCAGGCACAGATAATATAATTATTACATAACTCAATTTCTATAAAAAAAAACTAAATCTCATATAGTTCCCAATATCTAATAATATCTTAATACGCTGACCCGAGGAAATTAAATATTTAATATTTTCATTTCTCCACTTTAGTAACGAGGCGAAGCGCTTCGTTGAGTTCCTCCACTCAACACGCAATGCCTTCAGAATTTAACAACGGAAGTTTCGAACGGAATGTGAACACTAGGTTCCCTCTGCCTATCTGTAAAAAAAATAAACATTGGATACACACACACACACCCTAGTCAATAAAGTAGAATCAAAGATAAATCTTTTTCTACGATCAATTACCCGAATGTAATGATGCCATACGAATGCATGGACATTGATTGGACAGATAAATTGAATTAAGCGGGAGGTCGCTTTGGATACGACCGCCATAAATAAGAGACACGTCTATTAATGTTATTCCTTTAATAAAACCAAAAATATATGGTATTTTACTTTTCTTTTAATATTATGAATAAATAGAGTTTACTTTTTTTTTAATTATATTTTAGCATGCTACTTCTATTTTTTTATGGCGAAGAGAGAAAGTGTGTGACTTTACTGCAGTTCCCAATTGCTGTTTTGATATGTTCTGTTCTGATTTATTCTTTTCATTTAAGAACGATTCTGTTAAAATAATCGTTTTTTTTTTCTCTAGTTTTTTTCATTTAACAAAATACATCATTGGATTTTCTTATGGTAATTATTGACAGTGGAACTGCTACCTTAGAAAGAAACAAAAAATAAAAAAAAAACGAATAATTTCACATATATTCTAAGTTGATATTATAAATTATATTCTAAGATATTTTTTTTATATTTCACAAAACCACCCACATAAGAAAACAACTTACTTGACATCCTATTAATGATTCACAGTTACTAGATCAATTGTTATTCATTGTTAATTCTATAGAATGAAAATGATGTAGTTATATTACCGTTATTTATAACATCAATTTATTATCGTTGAAACCAAAAAGAATTTAAAAAGTTATTTTGGACCTCACTAGTAAATAGTGAATAAAAATGTTATTTACTATAGATATAATGCACTTAAGCTTAACCTTATTTTAAGGGCAAATAAAAAATTAACATAATATTTTTGCATTTAAAATTATATATAATATTGATAAGAAGAAATTTATTAGGAATTTATTAAGTTTGTTATCATATGTCCGGTAATAATTCCGGTTCCGGTAATAGTTTTCGAGGCTGAATTTGTAAAATTATTTTTTATTAATAATTAATTAATTATTCAACAAAAGTTTAATCATGATTATTTTTTATTTAAATAAGTTACATAAAATCATATTTTTTTTTATTTCACCTAACGACATATTTTAATTGAAACGTATTTAAATTGTTATATTGGTAGTTTAATTTTATTTTCTTCCATTCTGGGTCACAGGTTATTTAAATATATGACATTCCGTGCTGAACTAACCTACCCCATACTCCATTCATAACCGTAGAAAAAGATATTAACGAGTACACTAAAAAACCTTAAAAAATTCCAAAGGAGGAAAATGGTAACGAAAATATAAATTCGGGGCGTGAATTATTGCTGAAAAGAAAAAACATCTCATGTCTATTGTCCAACTACTAAACACGACCTATATTAATTTATAGTTAAAAACTAAACTAAACTAGCTTCACGTTTTATCCCTTGCGGGTAGTCAGAGAGAACGGAGCGCCACACGCTACGTTCTCTTTCGCCTCCTCCACTGTGATCAACCTCTTTATACATGCCCTCCGGGGGGTTCTCATGCTTTTTACTTGATCTTCCTCCAGCATCTTTGATACTGTGTTGTCGAAGGTCAACCGAGGTCTCTCCCTAATTTATAGTTAAAGAATATATAAACACAATAGCCCAAGCGTATTTTGAGACATATCTCGACGACGACGATACTAAAATCAAATAAAAGTTATTACAAAACCATTCGTCACGATTCAGGCGTTAATCAGGCAATAGGATGTATTGCCGTTATAGTGTGTCGTGATTTGGCAAAATGCTAGTGTTTTGACCGTTACCTACTTTTTATCGATCAATTTCAATAGGTATTTAATTTTTTTCATTGAAATATTACTATAACAATATTATATCAGATATAGTATAGAGGCCATCGTGAAGCAGTGGAAAAGCATCTCACTGTAAACGCGACGCTCGTCGATTCGATTCCGATTCGGCGAAATAAATTATTTTCATTTTGTTGAGTTTCGCCAATCGATGGGCAGAAATGGGAAGATGGAGTATCTTAACATCAGATTCTCTCTGCCCACCTGACTACAGAATGATTTAAAACACTCCAATATGTATAAATTGCAGCACTAATACTAGCGTGAGACTCAGGGGATGAAATATTTAATATTTTAATTTCCTTGCGGCGTTGAGTTCCGCCACTCAACATCCTATGCCTTCAGAAATGAGGAACGGATGTGTCTTAATAAGAACGGAGTGTCTTAACACTAGGCCCCCAGGTTCCCTCTACCTACCCTGCTACGTGCAGCACACAAGGCCAGCATACATGCAAATTGTGATGTAACTTTGATTAATTCTTTCTGTAAATATAGAACGAATTCCATACACGAGTAAAAAATTCGTAGCTAATTAGGCTTTAAGTACTTTAATTAGTCTATGCGATAAAAGCTGTACGTGACGTACTTGTAGGTTTTTCTCTCGTAGAAAGCCGTCGGTTTATGATTAGGCACGTCGGTAGACATACCTTTAGCAAAACAAAGTAAAACATGCTTTGAGTTTTGCTTTTTTTTTAGTTTATTATAGGTAAAGATTAAATAAATTCCAAAAAGTAAACAAAATATTTTCTTGTTTTTCGAATGTGTTGATATGTTTTAAACACTATCCAATAAAAATATGTTTTAAATTAATAGCCTAGTCATTAAAAATGACGTTTTATACTTAGATACCTACTACAGGACGCCATGATATTTATTTTTTAGCTTCACGCAGCATCGGATCGCACATGGCAGAGTTAGCAGAGGGAACCTGGGAACCTAGTTTTCCCTTTAAAACATTTCCGTTCTCTACTTTACTCGAGGCATTGCGTTTTAGTGGCAGATCTCAACGCCGCGCTTTCCTCGTTACCAGAGCGAGAAATTGAAAATATTAAATATTTCATTCCCTCGAGTGAAAATTGAACCACAACCGTTGACTTACAGTCCCACGCCTCTGCCACGACGGCCTTAATATCATTATAAAAAGTAATTTATTATAAATATGACTTGTTATTTTTATTTCCACAGAAAAATGACCAAAACTATGTCATATTTATTATCTATATTTAGACAACAAAGTAGATTATGTCATTTCACACGAACTCGTTAAACGTGTATGTAACTTCGCTTCGGTGAGTTCAAATTACCGTAGCTACATGGAAAATCCTTCTATGTTTGGAATTAAGTTTTGTAAACATTTTGTTCTCACATAAATATACTGCGTTTTTAGAAATATTCTCTCGTTCGTCGTTCGTTATTTTATAATAAATCCACTATTGGTGGTTGTAAGTAAGAATCTGTTGTTGCTTTTACTGTTATTACGCCATTACTCATTTAATCGAATACATGTATTAAATTTTAATAAAAAAATGTTTATTTATTTTATCCCCAACAAACAACAAATTACAAAATTAGAATTAAATAAATGGCTCTACCTAATTTTTTTTTGTGGCATTCAAACAAAGCGATGGATCACCAAATATTTTGTTCATTTGTCATCTCAATATGTCAAAATTATTTTATTTTAATATTGTAAGTAACATGAGTATTATAAAGATAAAGAACGCGTCCAAGTTAATTTATGCCACCCATCTGAGGTTGCTGTTGTACTACTTGTCACTACTGAATGGTTGACTCACGATGTGGGTGTAAATTAAATTTATTATGAAAATTGTCATAAAAAAAATATATTTCGAACGGGTGTTTTAAATATTTTTCTATAACTTATTTCTTGAAAGGGTTTAATTAAATTTAATTTATAATTATAGCAAAACATCTTATATTTTCTATAAAATAATATTTTAACCGCGTTCAATACATTAAAATGATGAAATACCGAATCGTTTGACGTGCGGGCGGCGACATGGCGTCGAAAAAAAAAAATCACGAGCACCAAAATTTTGTCGGCTGAATAAATACGACCGCTTTAAATCATTCAGCGTTCGTTAGAGTTGTAAACGTTCACAGATTAAATAAACCGAATATATTGAAGTGCGGTTCCAATGAATATTCAAGGCACATGTTTAATCTTTCATGTTTTGCAGGTTTCATATTTAAATTATGCGGATAAAGCGATTAAATATGTCATAAAGGCAATAAAAATCGTAATTTTATTTAATTACCATATATAGGCTTTTTGATAAGTGTCATATTATGTATATGATTATTTAATAATTGACCGTCAGTTTGATCCAAATTCCTTAGCAAGGTTATAATAAACTTTAGAATTTAAAATACAAGTCCATCAAATCATATAATATAATTGACACGTTTGCTGATTTAATTTGTAAGCAAAATATTATCATAATTCATATAATGCCTAGATATATCCTTTCTTATTCTTATTAAAACATTTTAACAGATCATTTAAATTAACAAAACGTTTTAACAGATCATTTAAATTTTACTCTGCTAAAAACTAAAATTGTATACCTTAGGAGTATAAAATACTTTTGCTTCGTTTGAAGCTTTCATTAATCTCAGTTTTCACTAGCATAATATATAGTCGTGATATTCATAAATAAGGTCATTCAAATTTCACCCTTACGTTTAAACTAATAAGAGTTATTTACGTAGAGGTTGTCAGTTTCAACGTTACCTAGGCGATTAAGAGTGCGCTTTGGTTAAGAGATTCCTTTCCAACATTTCCCTCTTTAGTTTTTTATATGGAAGTACTTTAGAACTCATACGTGTATAAATAATTACGCAAAGAATAATGTATGGAATACGGCAATGTCGTTGAGGCAAAATAAATTTTACTTGGTTTTACCTGCGGCTCCGCAACCGTAGAAGAGGAAATATTTTTTTAAAGTAGACCTAGTATTAAGACACCCCGTCTCTATTAAGAAACTTCCGTTCCCCACTGTCTGTCGAACTCGGGAACCATTCCGTGTTGAGGTGGAACTCAACTCCGCACTTCGTCACGATACCAGAGAGACGCAATGAAAATATTAAATATTTCATTTCCTCGAGTGCAATTCGTTAATTACTTTAATAAATATTTTTAAGTTAGGATAAGTCATACATACCAAGGTGTTTATTCCCACATTCAGTCTATATAAGCGTCATAAGATAGATAAATCAATATATTTACCCTCATACGAAATAGAATACTCAATTTCCGTTATTGTCTTGGGATTAGTAATTTTAGCTACGATAAGTGAAAGTACTTGGTTTTAGTAAAAGATTTATATTAGCACACAGCAGTATTATTTATAATTAATATTAATTAATAAAATAATAAAATATCATGTAGTATATTTAATCGAATATTACGTCAATGAACCTAAACTTCATACACGTAAGTCCATAATAAGGCATTATTAAATAATAGCAAAATGAGAATCAATTTATCACATCTGTGTCGGGGACGCGCTAAAAAACATGTTATTATTGTGTCATACAAAATTAAGGGCAATTGCAAACTTTCATGTCGGCATCTCCACTGCGTCAATTAACAATTCTATTACTTCCTTGTTGTATGTTAAAAGAAACCGAACGCGTTATCGTACTTGATCAATTAAGTTCAATCTGCACTACAGCCTACAATCCTACATCCTACACGAACTCGGACGCGGCAGTCAGTATCGCGACGCAAGCCGAGAAGCCTGCACACGCGGTGAAAAAAAAATAAACTGTCAAGTTTCCCGCGCTCACAGATTAAATCGGATTTTCGCTTTACAATTATTTAAATCATTGATTTATTATTATTGTAAATTATTTATAATCAGTTCTTAAAAATAAAGATATAATGTCGGCGGACGTGCTAAGTGACGATTTTAAATCGCGTCTCCACTTGACAACTAAAACGGTAGGGCAGGAGAGGATACGGAGGGCCCGGGAAAACAATGAGGACGTCGCCATATTGTCCATGTTCCTCCCAAATGCGACAGCTGAGCGGGAAAATAAGAAGTTCTGTTGTGCCATGAAAGACCTTTGCTTGCTCGGCGATCCGAGGAAAACAGTCGCAGGTGCATTTTATTATATTGTTTTACATTTCATACGTAATTTACTTTTATTATTTTCTTGGGCACTCGTATACGAGTATTATTTATTATAATAAAACATATTTTATTATTGTTTATTATTGACGATAAGCTTTGAAACTTATGTCGACGGTGCTAGATTATAATTAAACCTATTTGTAATAAGTTATTAATAATTTTGTGATGCAGGATTCATAATACGATAATATTCATAAAAGAATTAAGTCAAAAGGAAAAAATACTGTTTTCTATAATTTAATAATTATGTTTTTCATACTGATAATAAAATTATAAAATGAATTAAATAATTAATTCATTATATAAATCACGTTTCATTTTGAATAGAATTTCGTCAACATCATATGTGTATATTAATTAACAGTTGTTCAAAGCTTTCATTTGAGCCATTAATTCATTCGAATGTAATTGAACGAGCTTCTCTCCTTTCATTTAATTACCGCTACGTTCGTTTGTGTTAAGCACATTTATCACATGATATTAAACTATATACTTACCTTACTTACATAGTATTTATTATATGGAATAAACATATTATTATATTGATATAATATTATTTGGTGAGTTCCGCCACTCATCACGCAATAGCGATCTTTAATTCGGCGAAAGATGAGGAACGGAGTGTTTTAACATTTCACTCTGCCTACCCTGCTGTGTGCGGGATACAGCGTGAAACTGATAAAGAAATACAAAACTTTTCCGTTTCTGAGTGACTGACGGATAACTCACAGATGAAACTACTAGACTTAAAAAGTTGATATTTGAGATGTAGATATGTTAAGGAATACACGGAATCACAAAAACAAAATTTAAATTCCTACGGGAGCGGTAAAAAACAGAAAAAATATTCCATATTACTTATTGAAGTCTACGCAAACAAAATTGCAGGTAACGACTAGTAAAGTTATCTGTATTTTTGTTTGTCGTTATGGCTGAAGTTAAAACAATGATGTCAGTAAGACAATCGACCAGAACATATTATTAGCTTTAATATACAGACAAATATTTGAAAGGCGTGATCTTTGAGTCCATTTGCATTTCTTTGGGCTCGGCCGAACCAAATCAAATCGTGTATCGAAAGCCATAATGAATACTTTAAAATTAAGTATTCTCTGTAGATATTGAGCTCATTTTCATGACTAAAGTTGAATTTTATGCGACCTTCACCTGAATAAGATGATTTTGTAAATATAAATGTTTATATTAAGTACTTTTTTGGATTCATATTTACATTACTTATTTATTTATTTATTTTTTGTGACCAAAAAAAGAAACTAAATTTATCGTTTTTAAGTGCTTTTCATATAAATATAAGAATTCCTATAGGTTATTATTTTTCTTAAAGCATACATTTTAATATTAAGATCAAGTCAGGGGCTCTATCATAAGTCTACTACTACTTTGTGATAATAAAGATAACGTTACAAATCTAAAGTTTCAAATTAATATTAGATTATAATTATTCCACAAGGACATAATATGTATATAAATATCTGCATCTTTTACATACTCTCTACTTGGGCCAATTAATTATTTTCATTTTACCGCTCTACATTTTACCCGCAATACAAATCGCGACGTTGAGCCCTTTCTATCAACACGCTACGTCTCAAATCCAGGCAGAAAATAGGGGACGAAGTGTCTCAACACTGCAGGTTCCCCTACTAGTGGAGCTAGCGAAAAATATATGAAATAAATATAGACCTTTAACAGGTATATAAAGATTTCTAAAGGTGAAACGCAATGAAAGCCACGGCGTAATGTCATATGACTTATTTTTATACAATTATAAATAATAATATAATATATTCATTTTATAAATCCGTTTTGTGACGATAAAATTATAATTTTAAGTTCCTTCCCTCTTTCGTGGATATTAAACTCGCCAAAACAAAAGCCTAACAATTCATAATGTACGCTTGAAAAATGTGCTCAGTAACGCCTGAAAGAAGTACAACATAAAATACGACTAAATGGGCCAGAAGTTATGTAAATTATTGTATAATTTCCTTTTAGAGACGCTTTTAAGTAAATGCATAATGTGTACTTAGACTCGAATAATATGGGCGACTGTTTTTGAAATGAAATAACAATAACCGTACAAGGAGTCACTTGTGCAATTATTTATAGATATAAAATACCTATAATATGTATCTTTATATCATCAATAATTTTGTTTTGAGATCTAAAAATATTTAAAGATATCACAATGCTATCAATATCGTATTAATATCAAGAAAAAATTATCGCTATACAATAGTTACATATACTTATCCATAAAAAAAAATGAGGCCAGTCGTAGCGCAGGGGCACAAAGTGTAACTGTTAACGAGACTGGTTGTGGGTTCGATCCTCACTCGAGAAAGAAAATATTTATTTGAATTTAAAATATTTAAAATTTAAATAAATATTTTCTTTCTGTAATATTTCATTTCTTCGTTCTGTTATCGAGGCAAAGAACAGCCTTGAATTCCGCCACTCAACACGTAATTCATCCAGAATTCGGCGGAAAGTGGGAAACGGAGTGTCTTAACTCTAAGTTCCCTCTGGATGTGGGATACAGGGTGAAACTGATTTGTAAATTAATAATTGGTATATATTTCATAAACACAGTTTTTACAACGGTTGAAATAAATTTATTTTAAATACCTTCTAAATAAGATGATTTTTATATAGATTTTACCTTTTTCCCGCATAGTAGAATAGACTAATGTAACGTAGTGTTAAAACACTGCGTTCTCTTCTTTCTGCCCAATTTTCGAGACTTTCCGTGGCGAAACTCAACGCCGCGCTCTACCAGTGCAAGGAAATAAAAATAATTTAAAATAGTACATGTATATTTTTACATCTTGTAAAATAAATAATTAATGATATTAATTAAAATATTATAAAGATATTAATCATACCTTATTATTAATATGTTTTTAAGTATGTTGTATATTTACAACACAACATTTTTATAAGCAACTAAGTGTAATAAAAAACCTAAGTAATAAAAGTTGGTTGTTAGCAATAATCGCGTGTTATTCGTATATTCGCAATTTGCGTTAAATTGGAAAGAAAACAAATTTTCTTTTCTTTGTTTCGCCTTTAATAAGAAATGGCAGTAGAACATTATAAAAACGATTATTTATTAAATTATTTAAAAGTATCACTCTTTTTTTTATTTTTTCTAAGAACGCGAAGGTTGTGGGTTCGATTCCCAGTCGGAGGAAGGAAATATTTTATTATTTTCATTTCCTCGGTTTGGTAAACAATATAGAGACTGACAAACCGAACGGAGTGTCTGAACACTAGATTCTCAAATTTCTTATGCCTACCCTTTATGAGATTGTTTTTCTTCCAAAATTGACTTTGACCCAAAAAAAAATACTCAATTGGAGGTTAAGTCTGCCCGGACTTTACAGGCCATTATCAATTAAAATTTAAGATCACGAGTTCAAGGTAGATGCTATTAAAATCACACCTTTTGAAATAAAATAACAAAAGTAGGTCCATTACAGAAGTAATTAACGCTATATCTAGATAAAATGCACTCGATTGTTTCGAGTACAGATACCATTTAGGAAATGATTATTTTCTCTCTCGTCTTTCGCGTATGTACCTCTATCTATATCTATTAAATCATATTTCTATCAACGGTGACAGCGACATTTCAAATATATTACTTAGATCTCTTACTTTCTATAAAGGTAAGCCAATGAGACTGTATGCCTCGCTGGTTGTGGGTTTGATCCCCACTGGACGGAATTATTATCAATTTTTCGTTCTAGTAAGACAAATGCGGCGTTGAATTTCGCCACTCAACACGCAGAGTCTTGTTTGCCGAAAACGAGTATCATGAAACGAAGTAATCTCTCACTCTCTTACCTCTCTCTCTCTCTCTCTCTCTCTCTCTCTCTCTCTCTCTCTCTCATATGAAATCTGCTATATGCCGATTTAAGTTTAAAAAAAGAAATTAGAAACAAATATTTAGATGTTTTAAATTGCCTCCCTTTTGAGACATCGATATACAAAATCTGGGCAACGGAGTGTCCTTAACACACAAGGTTCCCTCTGCCTACCCTGCTATGTGCGGGATGCAGCGTGAAGCTAATTAATTTTAAAATAAGAAATCTTCAGACGTATCAATGCAAAAATTAATAAATGACATCATGTTTATAGTATCCATAAAGACCATACCGAACCCGATAAGGTCGACAGTTGAATGGACAAAAGACGAATGCGGCATAAATGGTAGGAACATATGGCGCGCCGTTCACCTTAACCTTCGCAGTTTTATCATATTTGATTAGTGCCGACCCTTGGCCTTGTTTGTTTACAATTTTCCTGCTACATTTGTAATCTATATGTTGAACATTTCAAACGTCATTTTATTGAAAGATACATATATACTTAATATATAAATAAAGAAAAATATGTAGAAAATAGGAAAAATAATAAACATCTACTATATTTTCTTATTTCCCTTTTTTATTTTTAGTTGCGCAGAATTACTTCTGTAGATATCTACGAATAAATTATAACAACTCTTATTAATAAATATATTATTGAAATTTCAGTAGTTAATAATCGTTAACATTTTAATAAAACCTTATCAATAAATGGTTATCTAGAAAGCTTATTAGTATTTTACTTTCCAATGCTGTAGGTAATTAGTTTGGTTAATGGTTGGCTAGCGTCGAACAGGTTTATCAATTACGTTTAACTTCGCTAGTATTTATTAAAATCGGTTAACTTAAACGATTTAAGTAAATTCCGTTGTGACTCAGCGGAACAGGTACTGGCTAGCTACTATAACGGTCGTAAATTCAGTATGTCGCTCAAAATAACGTGGCGTTGAGTTCCGCCACTCAACACACGTTTTAGATAATTGGGCAGATAATAAGAAAAAAGAGTGCCTTAACCGCGGCGTTGAGTTCCGCCACTCAACACGCAACACCTTCAGAACTTGGCGGAAAGTGGGGCATAGAGGGTCTTAACACTAGGTTCCCTCTACCTACTTTGTTGTGCGCGGGATACAGCTTGAAGCTGAGTGTCTCAACACTAGATTCTCTCTACTTCCCCTGTTAAGTGCGGGAAACCGCCTAAATGTATTATTTTATCTCTCGGTAGGTTAAGTAAAGCTAGCTATAATTGTAAAGCAAACAGAGAACGGCTATTGTGAGCACGGAATACACTAAGTATTCTGTGTGAATACACTATTTTGCTTAAAGTTTTTATAGACCAAGGTTGCTTATAAGATTCTACAGAAACGAAATATTATTTTCTTTGCTTGTCCACTCATAACAAAAAAAATACTCTAATAAATATATTAATGGATTTAACGCATAAAGAAATATTATAAATATATTTAAAATATTCAAAATACTTGAAATCTAGTAAATTCTTAACTCTTTCAAATTAGCTACAGCGAACATTAAAGAAAGAATGCATATAACGTATGTTGTTATCAGATTTTCTCATTATGTCGACTGCACGTGTTCCGCTCAATAATAGCCGCTTATTATATAACATATTATTTGAAGTAGAAATGCATATGGATTTTTTTATATTCTTATTTCAATATATCTATGCATATATAAAAAAAATAACTAATTAAAAGAAGGCTGTATCATGTGTTTGATTATATGAAGGATATATTTTGATTTCCGTTTTTAATTTCAATAAAAAATTGATAATTTAGCAATTATAATATGTAAATCAATAATAATTATTAAGATTGTCGTAGTGAACTGGAACTGACTATAAACCCAATTGTTGTATGTTCGATTCCCACACAGGGAACCTGGAAATCTAGTGATAAGACATTCCGTTTCCATTAAGACACTTTCCGCCACATTCTTGAGGCATTGCGTGTTGAGTATTGCGTGTTTCCGCCATGTATCACGCAGTATCTGGAATAGTGGCGAAAAGAGTGTCTAAACATAAGTTTTCTTGCTATATGTGAAGCAGCGTGAATCTGCAAAAAGAATAATAATGATTAAAGTCATTTGTTGAATTTAACATGATACTACGTACCCTTGTGTTCAATTGCGTCATAAAATCATTTCCTTTTATGTCGGTAATCTCCTATGATCGTTGCAGATATCAAAGTCTTCTTTATGCTACATTAGTCATCCACTTATACGACTAACTTGTACAACGAAAAAAATAATATATATCGTATCTAGAATGAGCACTTAATGGGTGTCACGTTTATTTTAATCTATCACGATGTGTTTTTTTTTATTTTCTTGTTTTAAAATTTTAATGATAGTGTTTTAAGCAATAAGATGTTAGATAAACAGAGGAAAAAATTAAATGTTTCCTTTTTTTTTAATTGAGTTGCTGATAAACTAAAAAATGAAACATGAAATCATTTTGTTTTCATATTAATAAATCCTAATACATAATTACGTTTTCCTGGAAATCTAGTAGTAAGACATTCCGTTCCCATTAATACTCCGTTCTCCACTTTCCGCTGAAAGCTGGAGTCATTACGTGTTAAGGTAACAGCATTCAACGCTGCGCTTTGCCTCTTTACCAGAGCGAGGAAATGGAAATGGAAAAATAAATAGAGTGCGAATCGAAACTGTCAGACGCACTTTTCTAGTATTAAAAAATCCTTAATAAGTACAAATTAACAATCTAAATCCAATGTGTACAAGTATCTTAAAGTGGAGGTTCTCCAAACCCACGCGATCTATCTGACATCACTCATCCTACGGACCGTTAGCGACCTTCAAATATAGGTAGGCTTATCGCGATACATACTTAAAGTGTAGGCGAAAATTTAGATTGTGCTTATAATTTTTTTTTCTTATAAAATTGTAAATCTACTAAAAACAGTATATTTTTATATTTAAGCTTAGATATTTTATAGCTTATATAATTAAAAGAAAATGTATCACTAAATTTAAACCCACTTTTATAGGTAAATCGCGTAAAAAACAAAAGCATAATAAAAAAATTGACCTCATATACCTCTCAATTACCTAGGTTTAACACATGTCGACATGACTTAGTTACCGAGATACATATGTATATATACGGACAAACATACAAACATATATTTATGAAATTTAGCATGTGCTTTTTGAAGCGATAGATCATTACACGCATTATAACTTATATTATCGAGATCCAAGAATATAACATATAATTAAGAATATTTTTTTTAACCATATTTTTAAGAATATTACAAAATGTTAAACTATATTAACCTTCTTTTTTTAAATCAGTTAAAAGTATAATTTATCCCTGAATTAATTAAAATATATGTGAGATATCAAAACGTACAACAATAGACGTATAAATCAGCTAAACAAGTAAAAGTAAGATACAAGTTTCAAAGTTGTAAGTTTTCACAATAGTGAAAGTCGTCAAGTGACTGTCTGTAACAGAGGAATAGACCACAAAGGTATTAAGTTCCCGTACACGACAATGTCCCAGTAAACCGTCACAAAGAACGGTTACGCTAGGAATTGTATTTGTATAAGTGTATTATATTCTGGTGACCGCCTGCCACATTGTTTAAGTTGACTTTAAGATGAAAAATGGAAAATTCCGTTTTTCTAATAGGAATTTCGAGAAAATCTCTCTTAGTGCTCCGCTACACTTCCTAACCTACCTGCTTGCCTTTCAAGTTTTTAAGTCCAATAGTTTTGTAATAAAAAAAAGTTTTTATATAAATAGGCTTATTCCTATTCCTATAGTTGTCTTATGATTTTACTCAATAAAACTGTTTTTGCTGTTTTCCTTTTATTTTGATCTTTTTTCACTGTGGACTACAAAAGTATTAATTCCTTCCATCTTATAGAGATATGTATGTAAGCAACTTTTGCTTACTGAGATTAAATTTAAGATTTAATTATAATAACTTAGTAAATACAGTATTAATTTTGCTTGTAATACTTAATTTGAATTGAAATCAAAAGTCAATTATCTTAATGTGAAACTTTATAAAAGCTTTTAAGTTTAAAACTTTTACAATCGTCATAAAGTGTTACGGCGAAAGGAAATCTTTGTAGTAATTTATAAAATAATTAACTTATTTCAGCCATAGTGACACATTGAGATAGCGTTTATTGTGAATACGACGTTTGTAGGTTTGACTCGGGGAAATTAAATATATCTGTTTTCGTGCTCTGGTAAATAGGCAAAGCGAGGCGTACGAGTACGAGTGTCTTAACACTCGGTTTCCTTTCCTTACTCTGCTACTTGCTGTTAAGACGTCAACCAATTTGAAAATACCTTATTTCTTATATGTTTTTTTTGGTTGTTGCTTCACGCTACGCTTTCCTGGACTTAGCTATATAAAGGAACCTTTAGGTTCTCATCTAGAGTTAAGACACTCCGTTGCCATTCAGACACATCTCCCCACTTTCCGCCGAACTCTGGAGGCATTGCAAATTGAGTGGCGGAACTTAATGCCACGCTTTGCCTCGTTACCAGAGGGAGGAATGGTAATTGAACCCACGACCTGTCGCTTTCACAGTCGCAATGCCCCTGCATCACGACTGGCCTAGAGGCAATATTTTTTAATTTGATATACATATATAAATATCATTTATATATAAATAAACGTCATTAACCATTACTACCTATATATAGGTTAAAAAATCACATTATATTGTCACATTATAGTAAATAATCAGTTCATAATATCCTTTACAGCTTACACTGAACTGGTAATATGTTTATATCATTATTTTATCGAAACAAGGTTATTAGATCTGTTGACGCCTTGTAAGGAATGTCGCGTAATATATTTACACTTAAAGTAATTGCAAGCTACAATTAAAATTATTTAACACACCTCAATATTAAGGGAAAGCTTTAGAATATAAAAATATATTTATACTCATGTACATTTTGCATCAAATCATCACATCATATTTGCAAAAAATCTATTCTTACTCCTAGTACTAGTTTTGTAGTAGTTTGCATTTTTATTTTTAAGTGCGGTATGTTTTTCTTTTTTTTTGTGATCTTCACGCTGTATCCCGGTATAATAGGACACTCTAGTCTCCTCTTTTCACCGTATTGCGTGTTCAGCTGAAAAAAATAAAAATAAATTAAAATCTTAGTTTAAATTGTTTTCTGTGATGTAATTTTAAATATCCACATTTAGAGGCTCTATCTAATTCAGCATGTAAACACGACTCACGCCATATAAACCAAGTAAATATTCCTATAACACTGTACGTGGCGAACAAACCAAGGTGAGCTCAATAAAGGTGCAATAAAGCTGAGTTACGAGCGTAGGCGCGCGGTGGCCGCCGCGTATTTGCAAGCCAAATATCTAGTTGGGACTTTACTTTTATGGGACAAGGACTCACCTGTATAGGAAGCTTTCAATAACAACTTCATTTATTATGCTGTAGAGCTTTTTGCAAAGTGTATACGATTGATTGTTTTTATAATATAAATAATAATAATAATAATAATAAAGCCTTTTATTTTCCTATACACATAAGTTCAACAAATTTGTCTGAATTTACAGAATAAATAAAGGTTACAGTATAAATTCCTTGAATTACTAAATTACTTATTATTTATTTATTGTAACTTTTTTTTTTTTTTTTGTTTCTTTATTTCGTTTGTTTTTTTTTTTTTTTTTTTTTTTTTTTTTTTTTTTTTTTTTTTTTTTTTTTTTTTTTTTTTTTTTTTTTTTTTTTTTTTTTTTTTTTTTTTTTTTTTTTTTTTTTTTTTTTTTTTTTTTTTTTTTTTT